>DF240550.1:43678-69971 GCA_000507305.1 Breviolum minutum Mf 1.05b.01
AATCCGGGCGCCGGCCCACGACGGCGAGCCCGTGTCCTTGCCGGAGGCCTTTGGTTGGTAACCGAAGGTTATAGAGGCAAGCCGCCCCAGGGGGCTCACCTCGGGGTCACCTCGGGGTCACCTCGGGGTCACCAGAACCCTTGTAATTTACAGTGTATTCTGCTTGTGGTGTTCAAAAACATCGTGTTTTACGGTGTTTTGTGGCATTCGGTGTTGCGGAAATTCATCTTGGCACTATCAAAAAACCACGCGTTTTACGTGGTTTTGGGGTTCAGGGGCTGCCCCGGAAGGAAAAAATGACAAGTTGAAGGTGTTTCAACATAGTTTGGCAGAATTTGTCGACATGCTGGGGGAACATAGGGCTAAAATAGGGCCAAGATGAGGGCAAGATAGGGCCAACTTGGGCCAACATAAGGCCAACATAGGGTCGACTTGGGGTAACATACGGCTGACCTATAGGCGAACATAGGGCAACATAGGGCTCACATAGGGCCGACCTGGGGCAACATACGGCTAACATCGGCTAACTTAGGCGAACATACGGCTAACCTAGGCGAACATAGGGCCCCTTCGGCCGGCGCCCGGCTGTCAGGCGTAAGCCTTTAAATAACAAATGCATGCAACATCGCATCTGCATGCAACACATCATCGTCGGACATTCGTAGACATGTAACGGTCTTAATCACTCAACCAGTCAACCAGCCTTTCATACGTTTCGGGCTCCCAACCCACAGTGCCCATTTGAAGGGACGCAGCTCGTCGCTTACCTGATCTACCAACTGCTAGCATGCTTCACAAAATCATTAGGGACATCATTCATCATCAAGTCAGCATCAACAACATCATCACAGTCAGTCGTCTTCGTCGCGGTCATCTTCGTCAACATCATCATCAGCCCGCAATTGAAAAATATAATGCTACAAAAACTTGTGTATATATTTATCGCTGGCGCCGCTGTACCCGTCGCTTGACAAGTCTGGGATTTTCAAGCTACAGGACTGAGCTTTTGTATCTCCCCCTGGAGGCTTCCTTGTTGACACATACATCTCTCATGCGATTCCCAAAGCCTCCCGAAGTTTCACAGTTCGCCACTGAAAAGTTACCCCGGCCCAATAGGAAAGTTAAGTAGTCTTCCAACCACCATTTTTCAGGAGCTTCTTTTTTAAAAATTCAGGGGTCTAACTTTCAAACCAAGGCAGGCTGCAGGAGTCTTTACATTTGGTAGAGAAGTGGTTGGAGATGGAACATCGCAGCCTTCTGAGAATCACTCTAGTCTACAGAATCGTCAATCTCCACTCTTCTAGGACTGTTTGACAAAATATTGTCTATGTATAATCATGTCTACATATTCAGAAACAACAATATAATAGTGTATATGTATACATATACATACATTATTATACTATATCCACATGTATGTATGCAATAAAAATGTAAAAAATCACCACCAAGATGCTACACTTTTCACTCCTCCCTTCGATTTTTTCTCGGATCTCCCACCTTCCTGCAGCTCTTTGGTGCAGCATCACTACTTTTCCGCAGTTCCTGGAGACTTGAAAGGTCACCTTTCTCCCAACAAACCCGGGGGAAAAAAGCCGGGGAAATTCAGATGGAAAAAGAAATTGGAAGTTGGTAGGTTGAGTTTAAAGATAGATTCCACCATTTTTTGTTGAATTGTGTCCCCAAACAAGGAATATTTGAGATGAAATGTTACAAGATGGTTGGGTAACTACCCGAATCTAAGTCACCAAGATTGGCTGTAAGATTACCTTCACCTGGCAGTGTGAAACTATGTGAAACCAGCTAGATCTGAAATAGTTTCCGAGCTTTTGCGTTTTGAAACAAGACCCGTCCTTTTTCATCATCCTGCTCATCACAACTCCATCCCAACACCAAGTCCCGGCGTTGTCCGCCTGCCATAAGGCAGACTTCGCGTCCGCCAGTAATTCATGACGATCCTTGCCAAAAATCAGTTCTGGGAACAGCGAGCTCACTTCATTGGCAGGTTCGGTTTGGGCTCGATATTTGTGGTTGACTGGAATTCCGGCCCCTTCCAAGAAAATGGTTTCCTTTACAATGTCCATTTCAAGTGAACCATGATGATGAGAGGAAGGAAAGTGATATTTGATTACACATCTTTCTTTCTGGCCATCTTGATGCACAATCTTGCCATGCAGTCACCATGTATCACCTTCCACCTCTCCACCCTTAACAACGCATCCAGTGTTGTTTCAGGAGTTGATCCTGCCTCCCAAAAGAAGAGCACTGCCCAACGAGCACACATAAAAGCAAAGTATGCTTTGCCCAAGATTGACTCCAACGCCTCCTCAACAAGATTCCAAGAAGGGACACGACATATTCACAAATCCTTCTGGTGAGGTTGCTTGTTCAAACACCAATGCTGACAACACCCCCCCAAAAAATGCACTAAAAAACCCGCGAGATGTTTCAAGATATTTGAAACATGAAACCTGAACTTCATGAACTAAAAGATGTTTTGTTTTGAAACCCAGTGTTTCAATTAACCCTCCACCAGGATCCATGGATCCACAAAATCACACCTGTGCGCCTTTCGGAAGGGATGACCAAAGCCTGTCGTCTGTGTACATGAGTGAATTCGATATTGGAAAAATGCATTCTTGAATTTAAAAAACTATTGCAGAATATATATATATACATATATACATATGTATATAGAAGATTCATGTGTACACAGTAGCTTGGCAATCAATATGAAGATTAACAAGATGAAACAATCCTGAGATGAGCTAGTTGAATGTCATAAGTTCGTTGATGCTCACGTTCGCTTCCGGTGATACTTTAGGCTCCAGAACAAAAACCATCACAGCCTGCGCCGACAGCTGCGACATTTGCACCTGCCATCTTGCCATTGCACAGAAAGGTT
This sequence comes from Breviolum minutum Mf 1.05b.01, assembly GCA_000507305.1. Taxonomy (NCBI): domain Eukaryota; class Dinophyceae; order Suessiales; family Symbiodiniaceae; genus Breviolum; species Breviolum minutum. Next base: position 46,584 of record DF240550.1, read on the forward strand.
AAATTTAATGGAAGAAATATCATTGCACTATCCTGGCTCAGTACTGGGGAACCATGTGGGAAATGTCCACTAAAACCCATCGAAAGTTCTGGACATATGCACTGAAACAATGGATCTTTCAGAAATATATATATATCACTATATATATATATATACATTTACTTGGTCTATTCATCTATGTAGTATTGTCTATATAATTCACTCCTTTTTCCATTATGCCAACCAGTCACCAGCCGACCTACTCAGAAGGCCCATGCTGTGGAGCCCATGGCATGTCAAGCTTTCAAAGGTGCCAATGGATGCGGATAATTCATGTCTAACCTGCATGGTTAAAAACAGGTTGCTATTCTAGATAGGATATGTACCACATGCCGCGAACTGGATCTGGCCGACAACTGTCATCATGGTGTCGGTTTTTCTGGCATCTGCCTCGCGATTTGTTGTTGGGCGAATGTCTGCTCTGAGCTTGCGAGAATTTGTATTGGGATGTCTGGTTCAGAGCTCTAGTGCATAGTCACCTGATTCTCTGAACCATAAACTGCTCCACTGGTCGATTGGAGGGCTTCACAAATCCTGGTTGGTGTTCTAGAATGTGAAGTTTCTGAAAATAACATGAACTAATATTGTTTTACTATAACACATAATTAGTGTAAATCATACATACATATTGAGCTCAACAGAAAGAGGAATCCCAAATCCATGGCTTAACTGTAATCTCTGTTCCTTGCTATTCACACATAGTGGGCCTTCACGTTTGGGGAACTTGAGCTTTGGGAGATCCTGACCACTCTTCCTGCAGTCTCACACATTCTTTTTGTTGCCAGTTCTTTCGAGGTCTGGGGGAGTGAAAAGAAGCACTTGGTCTCCACAAAATTGTAGAAGGTCAACAAGCCATACCAAAAAGGAAACCTCTTGGAACCTTTGAAATGTTGTTTCCCCATTCGAGTTGCTAAAGAATAACTTCAGGAAAGTTTCCCAGTCAAATTTGATCTTTGATCTTTTTTAATGACATCATTTGGGCTTGGATCCTTCAAATTCAGGTGCCAGTGATGTCCATCAAGAGGCATCAAGCACCTGTGAGCAAAGCAGTCTTGGATTCATAGTACCTATAGAACGTCTGCTCGGCAAAAACATATACATATATATATATATATATTATATCAATCAAATACCAATATATGATAATATAGGTGTTTTGATTGTTGAATGGTATTTATCTATATTTTACTCTTACTAGATAACAGTAATATGATGTAATATGTATCTGCATGCCGAGGCCAGCATGTCCTTCTTACCAACTATTTCTGACCCTTTGTAAAGTTCAACATTTACTGGCAAATTTTGGGCAACCTTTCTACTGGAAGCATATGGAATCCCACTAGCATCTCAGGGAATAACCCATCCTAACAAGGCGGCTATATGAAATTGATGTGTGCTTGATATTCAACAATCCCCATCACTGGTTAGGACGTGTTGAAGACAATCGCCGAAGCTCCTGTGGATGACAAGAACTTCTATTCACTCCATGCAAAAAACAATTAAATCCGAAATGAAATAAGGGCATTTCACACTAGGTCATCCTGTAGAATAAGTATATGTATTTATGTATATGTATATTTTATCATATGTATATATAGGAAATAACGGACATCTTGTTCACGCACATAACATAATATACAGTAACTTAATGTAAATTAACCTTCCCGCCAAGTTAAAAGTGCGGATTTTTGTTAAATGAATCCTCCAGTCACTGGTCCCTTTTCACGACCATTTTTTTCGTTCCAAGGCTCTGTTCTTCAAAGCGTTGAGTTGACGGTCAACCAATCTTTGTGGCTGATCTGATCCAACAAGTTCTTGTCTTTTTTCTATTCAAAACTTGGTCCCAAAAAAAACGCCGGCTCCAAATCACTGGACTTTCCAAATCCAAAGATATAGACCCTAAAAGAAATTGAAGATGAAAAACAACGCAACTTGGGACTCCTATACATAATCACCAAACATTTCCCAAAAAACACGGCATGACTTGGAAGCCATTTTGCATCATTGTAGCCATATCACTTATGGCAAATATCAATATTGTATCGGCATCAAATCACCGATCATCTTCGGCGGCATCGTGTGGCCGCAAAAACTACGCTGGAACGGCATCGAGCTATCTATGTCCCACCTCATTCCTTTGACATGATAGTGGTTCAAATCACTTCAATCGCTTCATGGAAGAAAACAAGTCGAATTGAAGGGTCGATTTGTATCTTAAAAAATTGATCCTTAGCTTCCAAGTATTGGTTCATTGACGATGTTGAAGTATTACCATGTATTATCATCATTCACAGCCGGCATCTCTCGTTTAGATGCGGTATTTGAAGTGCTTTCAGTGAAATTTCGTCATGCCACAAATTCCTCTGCTTTTGGTCACGTTTCGAACCAAGCATCTTGTATGATTTCTTAAACACTGTATACTAGGCTTCTTGAATCCTGTCGTGGTGCTATCGTGGAAGAAGCGCCCCTTGAAAGCAGCATGGAGCGGTTTCTGTATGGCGATGATGGTCGTGTCAATGGAAGGTAGTCCTGCAGCATGCTGTGAAAACTCAAACGTGAGCCGTTGGTGGATACCTGATTCTACGCCACAGAGTTCTTAAGCATACATTTATGCATTATCATCCCTGCGTCCATGTATCAATACTATGTCATATCCAAATCTATACAGTCTATGAACAATCATATTGAATCGGAACCATACTCAGTAGGTACGTAGGATATGGGATCGGACACGACATACACAGCATATTTTTGTATATATATATAACATATAATTACAAACGTCAATAAGGTGAAACAATCCCTGACTTGAAACATTGTAGCAAACGCAGCAGCTACGACGACAACCATGACAAGGACCACCATGACCCTGACGCCGACAACTACAAACTCCACTCCGACCACACCAATCTTCCAAAGTGCGAGTATGTTTGGAATTGTTCAATGTTCTTAGAAGAAGAATGCAATAGACCATCAATAGACCGAAGAATTTGCGTTTTTCGTTAAGGAAAACATGCCAGGCAATGTGGGCTACGATTTCTGTTGCAGGCCTCCAAGGATCTTTCTGCATTTTGACCTTCATTCATCTTTCTCTTTCAAGTCACTGGTTTCCAAGCACGTAGACCATGTGTGTAGCACCAACCATATGGGCTACGGAACGTCAACATCCCCCCAACCCGAACCCCAGCCCTTCCTTAGCATCGTAGCATTTTTTGTCTTTGCCACCTCCACCTTAAACTAAATCTAAACGGTCTGTAAATGGCACTATTCTCATGTCATGGGAACCAATGATCCGTCCTCACTTTGACGGGCCACCCGCACCTGGCGACGGCGAAAAAAAAATCATTGGTGATTTGATGATTTCAATGGTGAAAAGATCTCATTCTTTGCCAAACCATGTTTTTTTCAAATACTTTTCATAACCTCGGACTGTTATTTTATACGATACGCTGTATACCCCAATAAACACAAACAAATGCCAACATCAAGTGCCACCAACGGTTTTTTTCGAAACATGGGGGTCCTACGAGCCATCCCAAACCCTTTTGTGCAAAAAACACCAAAAAACACAGGATCAAAATGTTGAAAATTCAATTGCGAAAATTCGTCACCACCGTTGGCAAACAAAATCACACAAAGTGCACATATAAAATAGTTTCAAAAAATGTGTATATAAATACGAATGCATGTACAGTATATATATTTATGGCGTGGGCTCAAAATCATTGACCCAAAAGTTGATCCTTGGAATACTAAACATCACCCATGTTGGTGTCTTCCAAAGGTACTCTAGTCATGTGAGTCATGAGCCATACCTTTACCAGAATGAGGATTTCAAGGCCTTGCGAAGGGTCAAAATGCCCATCACCAAGCTGGATGCCTTCAGGACTGGCAAAGCAGTTTACATTGGCGATCTTGGCGATCAAGGGTAAAATCGGTAAAAACATGCTAAGTGGTAGGATAGTTGCAAGATCCAACCCGTTAGCAGGAAGTTGTCCTTCAACAGTATTTCTGATGTTTTTTCATCCCAAGAGCTTTACCAAATGGACTGTCCATCAATTATGTTGAGGTCGATAATTACCATAAATGGCTTAATGTCGGGTCAGTTGAAGTTGTGTCAAAGAAATCATGAAACTTTCAATTTGTTGTATCCTAATACGTATTCACTTGGGGTGTTCCTGCAGGAAACTCCTCCATTTCCAGTTCTGATCATCTGCCAAGAGACCAATCCAAACAGCAGCAATGTCATAGGATGTGCCCAGCTCAGAGCATGGCTGTGGCTTTCAAAACGGAATCGAGATCTGGAATCCAAAGTAAAAGCCTTCGCATGGCGTGGGAGAAGATGCGTCCATCTGTCGGATCACCATAGTGGGTTAAATGATCCCATGTGTGTATATGACATGTGTGTATATATATATATATACGTAGATTTATTTATGCACATATTTACATCTCATATACTAAAAATCCATAATAGAGGACTGTTTACATCTACGACATTCAAATCATGCCAAATCTATATTAGGTCCTTGCTGTGACGATGGTGGAACCCAGTTTAAGTGTCTTATGACTTTCATAGCGAGAGCATCCCACATGCGGCGTCACCTCTTGAACCTTCGCTTCAACCTTGGACTCTGCTTTCTGCTTTAAGTCATCACCATTCACCTCATAACCTGAGACATCAAGGGAATCAAGGGGTCAATCTCTTTCAACCATGGAATACAATTGAAAACAACTGAAAATCAACAACAAAACAACGACAAAAACACCGGTTCTGGATGTTTTTTTATCAATAAAACACAAGATGTGTCCAGTCTATTCCGATCTTGATGGATATCTTGATGGATCCAGCTTTGATCCAATATTTAGCAATCAAAGTTTCTGTTTGTCTCAGGTGTTCTTTGTTGGCGGCAGCACTATATATTTGTATCCCACAATGACAGCCATGGCACTTAAGTCTTCCAAAACCACTTGAACGTGATTTGGCATCTCCAGTTGCTCTGCTCCCAAACGCCTGGCATCAAAAGACACAGAAAAGGAGCAGAATGTATCTAATGATCCATGTCATGTTTATGGGGATGTTTATGCGTATATCAATTACAGTATGTCAATCTTCAAAATGAAAACATAATACAATAATTCGGAAGTTGCCATCATTATACCATTGTCATTTACAATACCTTGTCAATGCTTCCCCTCAATCAAGAAAGGCGGCTGATGCACCATCTCAATCAACCTCCGAGTTTCAACCGAGGGTTGTAGAAGAATTGGAGATACCCCTCAAACACAGTAGAATTTGAAGGCGACCAAAGCAACCCCCTTCGTTTTTTGGGGGTTCAGCCAATCATCACCAATCCATGTTTTTCACTGAGTTCGGATGTGACCAATGAAAAAAGGATGAGAATAATGCCGCAACATGATTTCAAGTACACAGTAACAAGGAGGGGTCATACAGTACTTTGATATACTTTGATTCTGCCAAGTGATTCAAGTGACAGACGCAGGCTGACATCAACAAATGCAATTGCCTGTTGCCAATTCAATTGTGAAACTAGCAGATCTTCAAGATTCTCCAAGCATAGAAAAAAAATACACCCACCATCAACAACCAGGTCGTTTTCTATGCTTGCCCGAGACACGCAAATTCAGTCACTGACTTCTCCAGTTGTTGGCGATAATCACCACTGAGCATATGATAGAAGTAAAGAGCGTTCCTGATGGCAAAGTTTTACAACCTTGAAAACCCAACTTGAAACCTAAAAATGATGCTTCATTGAAGGAAGCTCCTTCTTGAGGCTTCAAAATTCTAGGTTCCATCTTAGCTTTGGGAGGTTTTTTGGCAATCTCTGAGACTAACTCTGAAGACTTGTCATCGAACATCAGGTGAGAATTCCATCAATCCATAGCATTTGTGAAGATTCAACCCCTTTTTCTGTTGGGGAGTCGCAGTGGACTTCACCAATTTTGAAGATGTCAGGTGATATGTGTTATTTGGGAAGCTATGTGACCTATTTCACCAAGGGGGATCACATTATCATTCACCCAGATTTCTGAAACTGCCACGGGTCCCGTTTACCTTCAAGAGTTTAGGATCGGGACGGGTTGCAAGTGGGTATAAATATACATCTAGTCTATGTGTGTATATATATATATACAGTGTGTTCATGGTCCACTATACACTTGATATTGGATATGGATGCATATGCACGTATTGTTTAACAGCGAATAATTACCACATTGGACACGTACTGCAAGAATTCGCGGCCATGGCATGCATCTCATCCACCCCACCCCCTCTCGTTCGCTCCTTGAGGATGCACCAATACGCACTGCAAAGTGTAGGAGATGAGTTGGTCCAGAACCGCCGGACTGGGGAGTCTTCAGCAAAATGGAAATGTCCTGATCAATGGCTGAGAAGCAATACACTGATCCACATGCTATGGTGGTTTTAGGACGCTGAAACAAGCTAATTCTATTTCAACTTACAAAATGCTAAAAGAACCGGAAAAAACTCGGAAAGTAAATGGAGGGTCAGGGTTGGTTGAGGTGGATGGATGCCTGTATTTTACCGTGTTTCAGCAAAGTTCACCGCTTGTGACTGTTAGAAAGTAATACAGCTTGAAAAGGGATGGTAGGAAAGGAAGTGACTCTGCAAACAAACAAACAAACAAACAAACAAACAAACAAACAAACAAACAAACAAACAAAAAACAAACAAACAAACAACCAACCAACCAACCAAACAAACAAACAAACAAACAAGCAAACACACAAACGAACTAGGAAACAAATAAGCGAGCAAAAAAGCAACCAACAAAACCAACAAACAAAAAAGGAAAGAAAGAAAAAATCAAACAAACGCAAAACACATAGAACACCTAGAAACAGGAGCAACTTTGAATGACTCGACTAAAACTGAAATGAATCCAAAAAAACTTAGCTGCACATAGACAGGGTTATAGGGTTACAACCCTTCATATGGGAAATGGTTGTGTAACCCTATAACCCCATGTGCAGTTAAGACATACGGAATCGCAGTGAGGATCTTTTGCGTGAAGGACTCTCTCGCGAGTCTTTCCAGGCTCAGAAGAGTAGCCTCAAGTCGACAGCGTGCTGATGGGACCAAATTTAGGACCACGTTGGAATGATTACAACACTGGTTCACAGGGGATGTATAAATATACATATGGGATGCATTGATGTAGATATAGATATAGATTTGTACAAAAATGCGATATGATTGCGATGTGTGTTCCAGCCGGATTTTGTTTATCAACAGTATCCTAAGATGACATCTTAAGTGCACTTGATGGGCAGTCTTACACGGAGTCTGTATGTCAGGGAGTCTGTCTTGTGTAGTGTCCATGCATCCATGATCATCCCTGCATAACGCAAACTATCCAACATCCAACATGCTGCTCCCAAAAAGCCAGCAGGAAGTGCGAGATCCGAAGCAGTTGCAAACCAACCAACTATATATAAGTATATATTGTAATTATGATTATGCGTACAAAGACAAAATTAAAAGAGCAACTTTCTCTAAAAGCGAATGATTTCCGCTTCACCCCCACAAAAAGACTCTTTCCCTCTTCCCTAGTCAAAGTTGATAGTCGGCCTGCAACGCGGACCAGTGCAGCTTTGAGTACGGTCTCCCACTTCCTAACAGAGTTCTCTGGCAGCTCATCCTCCAGGGGACCGACGTCGATAGAGAAACATGTTTAAAGCTTTCAAATTGAAGAGTACACAGCCACAGCACTATTCCAAGAGGTCATACTTCATACAAATGAAATGTTCATAGATGTTCATAGACTTTCCAAATTTCTGTTGTGGTTCCTCTTCCTCAGAGCAGTCAATGATATTACAAGTAATTAATATGAAGCAAACCAGTTCTAGGAATCTCATCATATCAGCGACTGGTGTCCTGAGTGGCCCAAACGGTAAGGTTAAAACTTGTGGTGGCCCAGCAAACACGAGGACCTTGCGGCAAGCACGTTGGAAAGACCAGAGGTAGCAACATGAATTTGTAAATACAGTCAGTGTCTCCCCCAACTCGGCATATTTGAATCAAATTATACAGTGGAATTCCAAACAACTATAACATTATAAGGAAAACATATTCTATATAAGTCTACTACGGTCGCTACAGTGTTGTCCAAAAAAGACCATATCATTCTGCCAATCTCCCTGTACCCATTTCCTGCCTGCAACTGTGTAGAAGCTGGTAACGTTGGTGGCTTCAGCATCCCACTCCTCTCGCGGTGACATGTCTCACCCTGTGTTTTAGTTGCTATCCTTGGCTCGAAAGTATTTCATACAATTTGAAAGGCAAGAATTCTGAGGTTATCTTTATATATTTATATAACCTCATCCAGCATCCCAAATCTTCTCCAATTTTCCCATATCGCTCATGCAAAGTGCAACTCTTGGTGAGCGTGTTGTACCCAAAATTGGTGCACCAACTGTATTTCACGCATTCATCTTGGCAATCCAACTCGCTGGCCGCAAACCTGAGTTTGGACACCAAAAAATCATCCAAAGTTACAACCTTACAATAAATTCAAAGGTTTTACACCCCCGGAAAACTATGATGACAATGGAAAAATACGCATCTGAAGATGTATCTCCTATTGAAAATGGTGATGTTCCATTGACATCTTAATTTTCGGAGGGGTACATCATACATCCTAACCTCATTCGGACCATGCATCATCTTTGCTTCCGTGGCGTTTTCAAAAAACCAAGATACACCGCTGGAAATGCCCTTGAGGTAGGTGAGTTCACCTCGCAATTCAATGAAAAACTGACATGTCATCCCGGGTCCCAAAGATGGTTTTCCAGGATTTTTTTGAGTTCATCTTTATCTTCCCAAGTCTTGAAATAATAGGATTCACCCAGCGTGGGATGGGTTTTGCCTTCTGTTTTTCTCGAAACAAAATCTTAATGCTAGTGAGGTTGGAGTGAGGTGGATTCATAGTTTTAATCCACGAAAGCTCCAGCTATTTTATATAGGGGAGGGTATAATGTTCAAACCTGGACATTGAAAGAAGACTCAGGAGCGTAAAAGATGACACCCAAAGACACCAATGTTCGTATTCTGATGAGGTCTTTACCGCGCCCAGTGGCAAAGGACATGTTCCCTGCAATGCATTTTTGGTGAAGGAGGCCTTCCTGGCAACCAGCATGCAGATCAAGTCGACTTGTTGCTGCATAGAAATTTCAAATGCCAAGCTTGCAATCTTCAGGTTAGATCAAAGGTGATCTATGTAATATGGGTAACTGCTGCTATCTTCATCTGTTCAATGACAACTCCCAGACCTTGCCTCGAAGGAAACACTGCCTAGGCCATGGAAAGCTCCGCAAGTGGCAGGACCACCCTGACGACGATGGCGACCCAAATGAAAAATTGATGAAGCGCTGACTATAGGGAGATTCGGCGACGAATCTCATTTTTTTCAGAATTTGTTTCACAAATTTCTGGATGGGTTGAAAATTATGGCTTTAGGACCTCAGATTTGTGAGACACATCAAACGCACCCAAATGGAAAGATTCCTGTAATCATTGCGAGAGCAACAATTAAAAGGAACATGTGACATGTAAGACAAATTGCAACCTTTCAATGTACCTACTATGTGTGTTTAAAGATGATGTACAGTAAATAATTCATTGATGCTGTAGTTTGATGTATTGGCACTGGCATGGGAATATGCAGACCTGCTGAAAAAAACATGCTCCCAACAGACAGCTCCAAGCTGCCGCAGTGTCACCGGCTCTGTGTATGGATAAAATATGTTTATATACATATACGTGTAAACATATCATATACATAATATATCATTATGTATATTGCATGTATTCACAGAGTTTATACCATGTATATATTTCACTCTATATGACTTTTGTGATTACAATACTTCTAGATATAATGCAATATAGAGATCATATTGTCCTGACATTTTTGCAATCGCTTTGAATTCTCTGAAAAGAACTTGGCAAACCGGCGAACCGGAAAACCAAAAACACTTTTCCTACTGCTCCGCTGATCTCATGCTTTGTTGATGGTTTAGGATGCAGAATCAACAAGTAGATTTGTGGATTGAGTATGAACTAGTACAGGTAAATCATCCACGACCTATCTCTGACAACCTACTTATCTAATCCATCTATCTATCCATCCATCTATCTTGTTCAGTGCTTACATCATGTGACCCTCAACCTTACAAAGGGTGGGGCTTGGAGTTTGATAGCTCGGAGGCTCGATTCTCTCAGGTCTCTGGGATACCATCATGACTCACATCTGTCACCTAAAGCCTCCCTCACAACACCTAGTGTGAACTTGATGGCTCATAACTTACAAAGTACAGTTGGCAAAGGACCACCACCACCAAAAACTACTGCCAACCACCACCCAGCAACAACAACTCAATGTTTCCAGCTCTTCATCCCGGCCTGGAAACCCATGCGACGCCGCTGCTGGATACTTCCATAGGCCGACAGGTGGCAAATCTTCAGAGGGTGGAAGAAGGACCAAAATCCTGAAATACATCAGTCGGTTCGGTCAGGACTTTCCGTTTTGGTGGCTCTCGAACGAAGAATATATTGGTGATCAGTGGGGACTGTTTGATATTCAGTGCCAAACACTTGCTGCAAGGTAACTGCAGGTGGTGGATTTGAGGATAATGGGATGGTTGGTCGGCTGAGTTGGTTAGTTCATTGTTGTGTCTGTGTGTTTCTTTGGTTTGGTCTGCTTCGGGTTGATCAAGACTTGGAAGAACAAAAGCACGGAAGCAGTAATCCTTTCAAAAATCAAAAACAACTTCCCAGTCCTTAGTTCATTTCCCCCGCAAAAAAATGGTCTACGATTTCAAAAGGCTTAAAACCTGGGTTTAAAAGCGTCTTGTTGCTGTTGCCTCTCCCTACCAAAGCCCAAGCTTCCACAGTGCTTCGTCTCACGACACTTGATTTGACAGGCGGTGAGATCAGAGACCACATCACCCACCTGCGAAAAAATACGGAAAATTCCCACAAGAAACGGACTCCATACTGCGAGACTTGGGGTGTGGTGTGATATTGAAATTAAAATGAGTTTAGATTGCAACTTAAGATACATGATGTACCAGTTTCTTTCAAATGTAATCTTGACGAATACTTCAAAAAAGTTAAACACTCAGCTACTGCAGCTGAGCCCTGGCCTTTGTGAATGTTGGGCCGCTGGGAATTGTATCCGTTGGAAAAAATGGAACGAAACAAACTTACCAAACATTTCACATCTCATGTGTCCAAATTCCCTGCGAGATCAAAAGTTTGAGGCATTTTGATCCATCTTGAACCTATTTTGGGAGAAAACATTTAATTCACAAGATAAAAAGTGAGGTGAGGTTTGGCACAGTGGGCGATTTTGCAGGAGAATACATGGTAATACCATTTTGTCCAGGATCCTTGGTCTTGCCCCGCAACAGTCAGAATCTTGTTTCAAGTGATTTCAAGTGGTCATCCTGAAACGAGATAGAAGTCGTTTTACGTGGCCAGGGTGTGGCAAACGAAGAACGCCTTGGTGGACCTGCCGTGTATGTTTGGAATCCGACCCACCGCTTTTCGATCCCTTGCTTCATTTTTCCTCTGATCTGCTTGCTTGCTCCTCTTGTGGTGGTGGTGGTGGTGTGGTATGTCGGTGATGGTGCACTAGAACCGGAAAGCCCCAACCCATACCCGAATTTACAAAACTCAACTTGTTGGTGTAGCGTGCCATTTCCTTTCAGCCAGCTAGCCAAACCAAGGCGCTTGTGGATATAATTTCAGCAAATCGAAGATTGACATGAATCTGCGGTATAGAATTCTTGTCAGCTTGAAATTTCTGGCACCAGGTCGGTCACTACCCCAAATCTCTCAAAAAAACAGGAGGAATCTGATCTCAAGAAACATTTTTAAGCGCCAACCATCTGCTTCACAGGCAGCACTTTGCACAAAAATGGCATGAGCAAAAAAGTGGGAAAGATAACATACCAATATATACAACTATATGATATGTATATATTTGTAAAATGGTATGTTATTGATGTATATATCATATATCATATATACTGTGGATCTGTTTCAATTAAGGTAGCTGTTAGCTACACAGTGGGCATCATAAACATCTCTCCCTGTGCCTGTTGTGGATTGCTCATGTTCATATCCACAGGTTCATACCTGGACAAAAGAGGGGAAAAACCTCACCCGACACCCGCATTTTGGTGTACCAAAATAACCATTGAAATCCAATAGTGTAAAGAACTCTGAAGATATGATTGCAGAATGTCTGTACATAATTCATATTGTACAAGTACATATAGAAATACAATACAATTTGGCAACAACACAAATAGTCAAGTGCATTCAATTGTCCAACTTGTCTCATCCTCCTGATCCTGCCAGCAGGGCACATGATGTTGGACTCTGCGCAATAGAGTTTGTCTTCAAAGCGCGGGATGTCCAAATCCCTTGGTCCCCAGGATAAAATGCTCTGGGCACAAGGCTACAAGGATTGATACATAAATCATGTCTATCTAATCTACTGGATCAATGCCAGATCAAATCCTAAAAGTGTGTGTATGTATAAAGTAGTTGTAGTTGCCTCACCACAATTTGTGGCAAAAATGCTATACGACCATCCTGAAATCACGACGAACCGTCCAAACTAGAAGTATATATAGCTGATTGCCAAACGCAATGCCTGGTGTGGGCCCTCACCCTAAATTGTGTGTGTGTGTATATATCAAACGCATGTACTTTGTAAATATATGACATATAAAATGTTAGAAGTATATATCCTCAAACATACATGTATAATATATAGATGATATATCATCAATATCATCATGATAGTCACTAGCAGTAGTAGTAGTAGTAGTAGCAGTAGTAGTAGTAGTAGTAGTAGTAGCAGGAGGAGGAGTAGTAGTAGTAGTAGGAGCAGCAGTAGTAGTAGTAGTAGTAGTAGTAGTAGTACTAGTAGTACAGTAGTAGTAGTGGTGCTGCTGCTATTATTGTTTGTGTTTGGTTTCACTTTTCGGCCATCTGAAAGTTGACACACTGCTGCTGCGTCGCACAGAATTCGCCAACTCCATCACTTCGTCATCCGCTCCACTTTCCACCACCCGCAAAAAGAAGTCATGAACACCGTTGCTGGCCTGATGATTGGCTGGCTGAAACACTCGATCCTTTCAGATCAAAAAGACTAAAACGTCAATTGATGACAATCATACTCACTAACCAAATCTTGATTTGTATGGACTTCGTATGCTTACATTATTTATGATCTGGTGGCGTATTGGTGCATGAAATAGAGTTAACATCTGTTCCAGCAGGAGCTGGCATTGACGATTGGTTTCCTAAAAGACAACAAGAGCTCTGAAAATGCTGCACAACTCTTGCACCTGCTGACTTTTTCAGGATATGCTTCAGGTATCACCAAAAAAACATGTACTTATACAAACAGCAAGCGCTGGCTCAAAAAAAACAATGCCAAAGGGACGGCATAGCTGATCATATCTATTTATAGCATATTGGTAGATCCTCTTCGGGGCCAAATAAATTTGAGTCATAGCCTTAAATGACCTTTATTGTTTGGTGAAAGAACCAAATAATAGGTCCACGCACGATCAGTTCTCACCTGCATGACGATGTGCAGAAGCGTTTCTCCAGGAGGTGTTCCATGCAGAGTTGGGCCTGAAAGAAGCCAATGTTGAATTCCAGATTTGGGCCGGTGAATTTCATCCTGGATCCTCAATACCGGCATTGGAACAATTGATGAACCAAATCTGGATTATTGAAACAATGCTATTCTATATAATGTTCTACCCAATCAACGGTGTAGTGTAGGATTTTGTCAATGAACAGGACCACTCATGGCTACGTGAAATCTCACAAAACTGACCCCATTGACCCACTGCAATCATGGATGGTGCAAAAAACCATGCTTGTGAAGACAATGATCATCTTGGAGGAACCATAGTTTTCCAATTCCATATGCAGTCATGGTAGAAATGGCGTACAGTTCAAGCGTGTACAAATACTCCTCATCTCAATTCGTGGCACCCTGACATCTTGCAAACATTCGACCGTCAAAATCCTGAAAACTCACATGGCCCTCGCCAAGGTCGCGCAAGTATCCGGGGGTATTGATGATCGTGTACTTTAGTATATCAACTATAGCAATCATTTTTTCTCGTGCTTCATATTGGGCTTCCTATCCCCCAGAAATCCACAGTTGCGAGTTTCCTCCCTTTGCGTTCCCACCATCGAAGTGTAGCCATCCAGGTAGCGCTTCACCACCTGAAGAAACATCAGGTGATTTCTTCACCCTTTTTTGGAGATACCATGGATCTGCCCCACACCCAGTAATTCCCGGTGGTGACTGGCATCCTGGGTGGGGGGTATATCAAAAAAAAAAACTAATTCATCCCGGCACCAAATGGTCAAATTTATAGCTAAATGCTAACTTCTATACGGTAAAATGTGGCAAGTTGGTGCAAGAGAAATCGTGAACTTGCAAGAAAAAGGCAAATGTTGGCAAAAATCCACTGAATCTTATTGTACTTTTTAAACTTCCATGGTTGCTTCTGAATGCCAAGGACCTGCATGTTGAAAAACACGGATAATGTGATGAGATGTGAGCGGAAACGAAGGATCATCCAAGATCTTCTAGTGAACATTACTCCATTTACATCTGTTGAAACTAGCTGGTAAAGTCCCTTTTTTAGTGAGCGCCTTTCAAAAAAGAACTACCTGACCCTTCGAAACTTCGAGGCCCGATTCATTGAAAGTTGCTTCTCCTGCCTGCCAGTGTGGATTTTGATGGGTGGACGACATACCCCGGAGGCTTGAAGACGAAAGGATGGGAGACATGCGCCACCACGTCTGGCAGGCGAACCATCCTGCCAGGAAATCAAACTGGCCAGCGGACAAGAGACCTCCAGGACAACCCATTGTACGGTATGATGCCTTCTGACAATTACCCTCATGACTCATACCCATTTTTCTACAATTGTCATGATCACATCGTCAGCAGCATCGTCGTCGTCGTCGTCGTCGTCGTCGTCGTCATCGTCGTCGTCGTCGTCGTCGTCATCATCATCATCATCGTCATCATCATCATCATCATCATCGTCATCATCATCATCATCAGCATCAGCAGCAGCAGCATCGTCGTCTTCATGATAACACTGCATTCTTGCGGAATGGACTTTGACAATTTCCTTCTTTCACATCCAAGAAACTGAGTAATCACAAATCCCAATACAGTAATCCAATGCAATGCTCAAGGAGTCCGCACCTAAAACAATCCAAAATCAATTGACATTCGCTTGGTATCACCAGGATCATTTCATGGCATTCCGCATTCCGCCAACCCTCCAAAACCCCCTCCACACCGTGAACTGATCACGTAGATCTTCAAAGGCACACTAGCCCAACGCCTCAAAAAGCCCAAATCATCACCCATCATCACCCATCCGACGATCCGACTTTTCTTGGCAGCACAAACAGCCAACAAAATTATGCCCTAAACATTTCGGGAACACATTCTTGAAGCAACCCCTTCAGGTCAATCCATGTAAACCCTGATTTTTTTCTTACCAACTTTCAAGATCACCTGAAGATAATTTTTTGAAGGCCTTAAAAACATTCTACCGAAGCAGCATTTACAGTGAAGTCAGGTAAGGTATAGCATCAATGTCACCTCACCCACCAAGTCTATCCAAGCTGTTTGGGGCACCCTTTGGTATCTTCTCCTCGAAGCAAAACCTTCACTTCTTGCAACACTTTCGGTGTTCCTCGGAAGGCGAATCAATGCACCGGTTTGAAGAGTCATTCCGCAAGTAGTTCAGTTGAATCAACAGTCTATGGCTTGCAAGTAAGATCTTGTGAAAGCCACTTACAAATACCTAAGGTTTCAATATGTCCATGTCAGCACAAGTGTTGAATCGGCATAAATCGATCATGGTCACATGTTATTCACTTCGACAGACACGGGATCAAATCAACATGCAAGACTATGTTTTTGCATGTTTTTGACTTCAACATCGACCTGAACATCAGGTAGAAGGTTCCTTTTGTTTACAAGAGCAACTGGCACCAGGTATGTGACAATGGTTGGTCCCGGGTGGCATCAGGAGAGCTCCTCCTCGCTCAGTTTATTTGACAAATATCCCCACCATTCATCATCAAGAGTCCATGGAAAATCATGTTCTCCGCATCAAAGTGCAGCCAGTCCTGGCTTTCTTGACTGAAATTGTATCCTCCCGGTTGATATTTAACGATCAATTTTGCCTGAAATCATTCAACTGGCTTCTGCCCGTGGTTCTGCTGGTTTCTTTAAGAAGATGATGGTAAGAAAAACTCCATAAAATCATCTCCATGAAAGCGGACACACTGATACCGGCAGCCAACTGCACCCAAATGACTTGCAAATAAATGGAGAAAAGTGAGGACTATATTAAGAACCCCAGACATCAATCTGAAACTTACAGAAACGCCTGCTGATTTCTCTTAACCATTCTAACATCGTTCCCAAAACACGCACTGCTCAGACATTTCTTTGGGACCACAGAGCAGCTTAAGATCTGCAGAACGAGCGTCGGGCAAAGGTCCAATTGCAGATGATGCGCTGTAGCTGATTGATCCACCGTCCTGACTCGCATTTGATGCAAAGCTTCGGTTGAAAAAAACATTTCTTGCGATATACAGTATATATAATGTTGCCACATTGATCTCTATACAACTTGCAAATCGCAAATGTAATTTGCTGGCTTCAAAAAAGAAGGATACCTTTTTGGTCATCCAGGAGCTGTCAGTCCTGCGAATTGATGATGGACTTTGGAACTTCCTTCCTCATTGCTCAAGCGACTTTTCGCATGTCCCTTCACCACGTGTTTTTGCAAAAGGACTGCTAAAAAAGGGACTATGCAGGCCTGATTTGGAAATTCAACTGCATGAAACTCCCCTCAGATGTGGGCAGTAGAAATCCAAGAATCTCAATGAAATATACCACCTGGAAAGTAAATGGCGCAACTCCCATGTATTCGCTTTTTTGGGGGCATCTGATTGCTCTGTCATCAAGCAAAGAATCAAAACCTAAGATTTATGGATGTCTCCATTTAATATGAATCATATCTTGGGATTCTGAGGGTATCTAATTTGAGACATCCCTCTAAAATCAAGTACTGCGCCTGTGTCATCCCACACAAGTACCGGATTTGCAGCTACGACACCGCAAGGGCTGGTTCTTTACAGCGACGATATCAGGAATTTCACCTGAAACCAAGGGCCCAGAAGATGGAAGCACCTCAATCTGGCTGAAGCAAACAAAGGGCGTTTCCAAAAATAGGGGTACCCCAAAATGGATGGTTTATAATGGAAATCCCTATTAAAATGGATGATTTGGGGGTATCCCTATTTTTGGAAACACCCATATGTGTACTGAAAAAAACAGCACTAGTCACTATCATCTCCTTTATTAATAAGAATACTAGGACGACTTGCCTCATACAGCACAGAAGTTATGGGACAACACACTCAATATTCATTGATTTAAAGCTTGGATAGCGGCAAAAGTAACAACGCCAAAGAAAAGAAGGAAAACCAAAAGGACCACATTTCAAACGTCACCTGTGGCTTGCTTTAGCACTGCAAACAAATACCATGGAATATGCCAAAGTTTGGATGATATCCAGATTGAAGTTCTGTTGACCCAAATCCTTATCGAAAAAAAGTCACAAATGGAAAACGAGCAATGTCGACTTGAACCAAGCCACTTTTAGTGAGAAACTGTTCTTGGCAGATTGGTTGTGTCGATCTGTCCCCTTCAACAAGATCTGAAGGTCTGTGACATGGGAAGGGATTCCAGTGAACGACTTCCGGTCTGGATCAAACTTAAGCCAACTTGGCAATGGTGACCCATCCGCCAAAGAAGCACTCAAACTCACACCTTCCGCGCCGGATGTCACACCATCAGGAACTTGAAATCCAAATGGTTTGGCCACTTCTGCACTTTGATCAGGGACCAAACCAAGAGTGAGAGGCTTCAAGGAATCGCCCATTCCAGACGCATCAGAAACACCACCACCATCTTTCCCAGAGGCACTTGTGATTCCAGGATTTCCTGCCAAGCCGGAACTAGTTCCAGTGCCAGCACCTGAGATTGTAGATGTTGCAACACCTCAGCTCAGCACAAGTGCTTGGAGGCATAGATGTGTGGCAGCCCCTACTTATCCAGACTGGCTATCTGCTTCTATCCTTCAATGCAAGAATCTACATACATCTTACATGTATAAACACAGACTTCTTATGAATGTTGCCGTTGGAACATGATTTACTAATATCTAGTGTATATTCTTCAAAAGTAAATATCAACTAAATTCAACTCATCAATCAGTTGCC
Source organism: Breviolum minutum Mf 1.05b.01 (assembly GCA_000507305.1). NCBI lineage: Eukaryota > Dinophyceae > Suessiales > Symbiodiniaceae > Breviolum > Breviolum minutum. The sequence continues at coordinate 65,035 of DF240550.1, forward strand.
GCCAGTCACCCGGAAACACACAAATTGAATCTGAAAAGGAAGCCCGAATAAATGAGAAACAAAAAAAACAAAATGTTGCTGACATAAGAAAAGAAAGGAACTGCTCGTCAGGGTAGGACCCTTCGTTTTCGAAGACTTCACAACTTCTGAAGCGGGACCGCCCAATGAAAGTGCTTCTGGTGGGCTGGAATCTGAATCATCCGTCCTGTCGGATTTGCCCTCAACTCCTTGTCCGGTGCCAGAAGCTTTACCCGAACCGGAACCAGGCGTGATGTCAAACTCATCTGCCGTGTTGATACCTTAGTTCAGTATGTTGCTTGTTGTTGCTATGGTTGCCCTTGCGAGGCAGTCTAGCTCAACGAACTACAAATCCAATTGCATTCCAACTGCCCACATTAATTTCATTTGATGTTCGAAACTTGCATGAAAAGCCATGCGTCTTAGTGGTATCAGTCACTTGTCCGCGTCCTAGTGTAAAGACAGGCTGGTGCCAAACACAGTGAAAGAGCTTGAAATCAATCCGAGATGATCTACGAATCTACGACAATCAACAATAATCTACGATGATCTACAGCAATAATCTATGACCTACGACTACAGAAAGTGCTAATTGCACACAAACTCTGGAGCTGCGCTGTGCTGACATGTGCAACGCCAAGACACCTTCTTTCACACGAACTTGCAATGGAGTTGATGCAGAATGCCCATCTTTATCAGTTCCAGTGAGAAGGAGCTCGACATTTTGCTCCTTATTTGGGATTCCAGAAACTGTCATCACATTGGGATCGAAGTGCAGCCAATTCGGCAGTTTGCCATCTCGTCCAGAGAGACTAAAAGTCAAAATGTCACCATCCGGGTCTGTGATAGAAGATCGTGGAAGTCCCTCTGTTAACAGTTGACCTGCAGTCCCAGTGATTCCCGGCAGACTGTTTGTTATGAAAGGCTTGCCGCCCCCAGAACCCACTTTCAGCACGAAACCCGTCTTGCCAGAACGGCCGGATGTTGAATGTGTTCCCTTTAGCGTGATGCCAAGCTCAGTCTCTTGAGAGGGTGTCCCTGTGAACGACTTCCGGTCTGGATCAAACTTAAGCCAACTTGGCAATGGTGACCCATCCGCCAAAGAAGCACTCAAACTCACACCTTCCGCGCCGGATGTCACACCATCAGGAACTTGAAATCCAAATGGTTTGGCCACTTCTGCACTTTGATCAGGGACCAAACCAAGAGTGAGAGGCTTCGAGGAATCGCCCATTCCAGACGCATCAGAAACACCACCACCATCTTTCCCAGAGGCACCAGCGCTTTCAACCTTGTGGCGGCCTGAGATGAAGGAACCATGAATCGCTTGACAAAGGTCCTACTAGGTGCACTATTTGATGGCGAATTCTTGACCATTTGTGCATTGGTATCATTTGTGACACATCGACATGGATGTGAAATACTTCGGCATCAGCCATCATTTCAGAGCTTGGCGGCTTGGAATCTTAGATCCCCCTATGCCAAGAATCTACTACGAGGGACATCAATAGAATTCCAAACCACTTACCAATGAAACATGGGAAGGAATCAAAACAACAGATTATCGTCAGTAAATAGCATCCATTCGTGCATTTGTATACCTAGTGGCACATTTCTATATCTTTGTGTACCAGTCGAGTGCTACATAAACCATCAGCTATACCTACGGTGCATATAGGTATGCGTCTTCCCACCAAATATCCCGGCGCTAGAGCTGCCTTCAAGCACAGTATCACTGTGAACTGCTACTGGAAGCAAACCCTCAAGCGGTGTAGCTCCTGTCAACTTTTCTTCATCTGTTCCATGTCACCCATTTGAAACTTTAAAATCAAAGTGCAGCTGATGAATGATATATTAGTCTATTAGTGACATTATTTTCCGACCTGTTGAATTGAACATTTATATCTATCATAAAACAAGAATATATTGACGCTGGGTCATAAAATTGGATGCGAGGTTACCACCTTCATCAATGGCCACCTAGGTGTGATCATCATCTGACAGGCCAATTTTCGCTGTGGAAACTGTCACGGAAGAAAAGGACGCGATTTACATGGACGGGAAATTTTGTTGGTTGATTGGTTGATGTCTTCTCAGACCGAGCCCTCTCTGGTAAGCGTTATTTCTTTCCAAGTGTCATGCATCAAGAAAGAAAGTGCTGATAAAATGGCAGAAATCCAGACTTAACCTCAGGCTCTAGGGAATAGAGAGTAGCTGAGCAAAATGAAGATGTTGCCACAGGCCAAACACCATTTTGATTTTGGCTGATTTGGGTAAACACAGTTTGTAGTGTAATGTAGTGAATATTGTGTGTGTGTGTGTAGTGAAAGGGGTAAATCTGAACTTCCTCAGCCGCAAGTGTTCTGTATAGGGTGTTCTACTGTCGAAGCGTGTCGCCAAAACTAGAGAGCGAATATTTTAGTATACCCTCCCTGACAAGTTCCCTTCCCAATAGGAAAGTCGTCTTCCAACCACGGTTTTTCAGGGGCGAACTGCTAAACTTCAGGGGGGTTACATAAGCTAGTTGTCTACTTCAACCTTGGATGTCTTCCCTTCCCCTTCCGGAATTGGGGTGTTGACAGGATGACACACAGACAGACACACCATTTCCCCGTGAAAAACCCGAGAGTATCTTGGAGATTCATCCACGTATCCCATAAAAGTCCACCCACCTGGGGCAAGAACTTCACTAGCTTCTCCTGCAGTGAGAATCAAAAGTGCCAATGATATACATAGAAGATGCAACATGCACCTTTTTTTAGGTGGTATTTGTATCCATTGAAAAAACCTAAAGCCACAAAAAGTTTTCATCAAGAAACTCTGAAAGAAAAAATATCTAAAAACTAGATAGCTGACAAGCCTGAAGAAAAATACAATTGCTTAAAGAGCTCTGATGCAGTTACTGTAAAAGCATGTTGCACTAGACTAGGCTGCGCCAAGAAACCTTCTTTCACACGAACTTGCAATGGAGTTGATGCAGAATGCCCATCTTTATCAGTTCCTGTGAGAAGGAGCTCGACATTTTGCCCCTTATTTGGGATTCCAGAAACTGTCATCACATTGGGATCGAAGTGCAGCCAGTTCGGCAGTTTGCCATCTCGTCCAGAGAGACTAAATGTCAAAATGTCACCATCCGGGTCTGTGATAGAAGATCGTGGAAGTCCCTCTGTTAACAGTTGACCTGCAGTCCCAGTGATTCCCGGCAGACTGTTTGTTATGAAAGGCTTGCCGCCCCCAGAACCCACTTTCAGCACGAAACCCGTCTTGCCAGAACGGCCGGATGTTGAATGTGTTCCCTTTAGCATGATGCCCAGCTCAGTCTCTTGAGAGGGTGTCCCTGTGAACGACTTCCGGTCTGGATCAAACTTAAGCCAACTTGGCAATGGTGACCCATCCGCCAAAGAAGCACTCAAACTCACACCTTCCGCGCCGGATGTCACACCATCAGGAACTTGAAATCCAAATGGTTTGGCCACTTCTGCACTTTGATCAGGGACCAAACCAAGAGTGAGAGGCTTCGAGGAATCGCCCATTCCAGACGCATCAGAAACACCACCACCATCTTTCCCAGAGGCACTTGTGATTCCAGGATTTCCAGCCAGGCCGGAACTAGTTCCAGTGCCAGCACCTGAGATTGCAGATGTTGCTTATTTGACAAAGGTGCTTAGTATTTCTAATACTCTCAACCAGCAAGCTTGAGGCAACTTCATCTGCTTCCATCAGCAGGAATCTCAATGTGATTCGATATTAGTAGATATCATATGATTCATAGGCAACAGCTACAGGGATGCCAAAAAGATTCCAAAAGAACTGATGGACCGATGGAATTGCATTAGCGATACAGCTTTGTACAACTATGTGCTTTGGACACAATCTGCTTCAACCCAGCAACACTGACAAATTTCAGTATTTCTGAAAAGAAGCACCAATAAATGAGCACCAAAAAAAAACAAAATGATGCTGACATGAGAAAAGGAACTGCTGGTCAGGGTAGGACCCTTCGTGTTCGAAGACTTCACAACTTCTGAAGCGGGACCACCCAATGAAAGTGCTGATGGGCTGGAATCTGAATCATCCGTCCTGTCGGATTTGCCCTCAACTCCTTGCCCGGTGCCAGAAGCTTTACCCGAACCGGAACCAGGCGTGATGTCAAACTCATCTGCCGTGTTGATACCTTAGTTCAGTGTGTTGCTTGTTGTTGCTATGTTTGCCCTTCAAAGGAAAACATCCCTGAGATTGAGAGAAGAATCAATAGTCAAGGCTTCTCTCACACACATGGCTCGCACTCTCTATGGATAAATATAATATATATAGATTTAGATTCAGATATCTCATAAAGTGTGTATATATATTGTGCAACAAAAGATGTATGACGTTCTGATCTTCATAAAACCCACCCTTGTTTCTGTAGCATCAGTCACTTATGCAGGTCATTCAGCATCATGTAAAGACAGACTGTATGTACAACAACAGACATGAAGTCAAATGTAGATTGAAATCACTTGAAATATCTTGAAATCTATCTACAATAATATACAATAATCTACAACCTTCGAATACAGAAAATGTGAATTGATGTGAATTGGACAATCTTTGGAACTGTGCTGTGCTGACATGTGCAACGCCAAGACACCTTCTTTCACACGAACTTGCAATGGAGTTGATGCAGAATGCCCATCTTTATCAGTTCCTGTGAGAAGGAGCTCGACATTTTGCTCCTTATTTGGGATTCCAGAAACTGTCATCACATTGGGATCGAAGTGCAGCCAGTTCGGCAGTTTGCCATCTCGTCCAGAGAGACTAAAAGTCAAAATGTCGCCATCCGGGTCTGTGATAGAAGATCGTGGAAGTCCCTCTGTTAACAGTTGACCTGCAGTCGCAGTGATTCCCGGCAGACTGCTTGTTGTGAAAGGCTTGCC
>DF240550.1:70195-111249 GCA_000507305.1 Breviolum minutum Mf 1.05b.01
TCCCTGTGAACGATTTCCGGTCTGGATCAAACTTCAGCCAACTTGGCAATGGTGACCCATCCGCCAAAGAAGCACTCAAACTCACACCTTCCGCGCCATCCCAGACGCATCAGAAACACCACCACCATCTTTCCCAGAGGCACTTGTGATTCCAGGATTTCCAGCCAGGCCGGAACTAGTTCCAGTGCCAGTACCCGAGATTGCAGATGTTGCAACACCTCAGCTCAGCTCGTTTAAAATATTTAAAAATCACGAAGGTGCTTGGAACTGTTCATCGCATATCTATCACTACCGCTACACCTACTCAACCAGCAAGATTCAGTCAACGTTATCTATTTCCATCAAGCAGGAATCTCAATGTCACTTTAGTCGATATCATTTGGTTCATAGCAACAGCTGTCGGGATGTCTGAACCGTTTCAAAAAGACTCTAAAAAAGCTTCCAAAAGAACGGATGGGCCGAAGGCCGGCATTAACACAAAGGTCTACCTGTTTACACAATGTTGTGCTTGGGAGATAATCTGCCTCAACCCAGCAACACAAACAAATTTCAGTCTTTCTGAAAGGAAGCACCAATAAATGAGGAAAGAAGAAAACAAAATGTTGCTGACATGAGAAAAGAAAGGAACTGCTCGCGAGGGTAGGACCCTTCGTTTTCGAAGACTTCACCACTTCTGAAGCGGGACCACCCAATGAAAGTGCTGATGGGCTGGAATCTGAATCATCCGTCCTGCCGGATTTGCCCTCAACTCCTTGTCCGGTGCCAGAAGCTTTACCCGAACCGGAACCAGGCGTGATGTCAAACTCATCTGCCGTGTTGATACCTTAGTTCAGTTGGTTGCCTTTGAAAGAAATGTGTAGCTCAAATTCAGAGAAGAATCCATAGTCAAGCTTCTCTCACACACAATATTCGTACTCTCTATCTATAGTTATAGATGTAGCAATTATATTTACTGTAGATGTATGACATTCTAAATGATCTTCAGGACACCAACGGTTGTTTTTGTAGCATCAGTCACTTATCCCGGTCATCCAGCATCATGTAAAGACAGACTGAATGTACAATAACAGACATGAAGTCAAATATAGATTGAAATCACTTGAAATATCTTGAAATCTACAATAATATACAATAATCTACAACCTTCGAGTACAGAAAGTGTAAATTGATGTGAATTGCACAATCTTTGGAACTGTGCTGTGCTNCTTTAGTCGATATCATTTGGTTCATAGCAACAGCTGTAGGGATGTCTACTCCGTTTCAAAAAGACATAAAAAGACTCTAAAAAAGTGTCCAAAAGAACAGATTGGCCTAAAGCCTGCATTAACAGAAGTAAGCATCATATGTCAGCTCAAAAAGATTGAAATCACTTGAAATCTATCTACAATAATCTACGACCTTCGAATACAGAAAATGTGAATTGATGTGAATTGGACAATCTTTGGAACTGTGCTGTGCTGACATGTGCAACGCCAAGACACCTTCTTTCACACGAACTTGCAATGGAGTTGATGCAGAATGCCCATCTTTATCAGTTCCAGTGAGAAGGAGCTCGACATTTTGCTCCTTATTTGGGATTCCAGAAACTGTCATCACATTGGGATCGAAGTGCAGCCAGTTCGGCAGTTTGCCATCTCGTCCAGAGAGACTAAAAGTCAAAATGTCGCCATCCGGGTCTGTGATAGAAGATCGTGGAAGTCCCTCTGTTAACAGTTGACCTGCAGTCGCAGTGATTCCCGGCAGACTGCTTGTTGTGAAAGGCTTGCCGGCCCCAGAACCCACTTTCAGCACGAAACCCGTCTTGCCAGAACGGCCGGATGTTGAATGTGTTCCCTTTAGCGTGATGCCAAGCTCAGTCTCTTGAGAGGGTGTCCCTGTGAACGACTTCCTGTCTGGATCAAACTTAAGCCAACTTGGCAATGGTGACCCATCCGCCAAAGAAGCACTCAAACTCACACCTTCCGCGCCGGATGTCACACCATCAGGAACTTGAAATCCAAATGGTTTGGCCACTTCTGCACTTTGATCAGGGACCAAACCAAGAGTGAGAGGCTTCGAGGACTCGTCCATCCCAGACGCATCAGAAACACCACCACCATCTTTCCCAGAGGCACTTGTGATTCCAGGATTTCCAGCCAGGCCGGAACTAGTTCCAGTGCCAGTACCCGAGATTGCAGATGTTGCAACACCTCAGCTCAGCTCGTTTAAAATATTTAAAAATCACGAAGGTGCTTGGAACTGTTCATCGCATATCTATCACTACCGCTACACCTACTCAACCAGCAAGATTCAGTCAACGTTATCTATTTCCATCAAGCAGGAATCTCAATGTCATTTTAGTCGATATCATATGATTCATAGCAACAGCTGTGGGGATATCTGCTCCGTTTCAAAAGGACTCTAAAAAACGATTCCAAAAGAACAAATGGCCCGAAGGCCGGCATTAACACAAAGGTCCTTTGCACATTTTTGCACAATGTTGTGCTTTTGGACAAGTTTCAAGAGTTCTGAAAATCTGAAAGGAAGCACTGATAAATGACAATGAAACAAAATGTTGCTGACATGAGAAAAGAAAGGAACTGCTCGCGAGGGTAGGACCCTTCGTTTTCGAAGACTTCACCACTTCTGAAGCGGGACCACCCAATGAAAGTGCTGATGGGCTGGAATCTGAATCATCCGTCCTGCCGGATTTGCCCTCAACTCCTTGTCCGGCGCCAGAAGCTTTCCCCGAACCGGAACCAGGCGTGATGTCAAACTCATCTGCCGTGTTGATACCTTAGTTCAGTTGGTTGCCTTTGAAAGAAATGTGTAGCTCAAATTCAGAGAAGAATCCATAGTCAAGCTTCTCTCACACACAATATTGGTACTCTCTATCTATAGTTATAGATGTAGCAATTATATTTACTGTAGATGTATGACATTCTAAATGATCTTCAGGACACCAACGGTTGTTTTTGTAGCATCAGTCACTTATCCCGGTCATCCAGCATCATGTAAAGACAGACTGAATGTACAATAACAGACATGAAGTCAAATATAGATTGAAATCACTTGAAATATCTTGAAATCTACAATAATATACAATAATCTACAACCTTCGAGTACAGAAAGTGTAAATTGATGTGAATTGCACAATCTTTGGAACTGTGCTGTGCTGACATGTGCAACGCCAAGACACCATCTTTCACATGAACTTGCAATGGAGTTGATGCAGAATGCCCATCTTTATCAGTTCCAGTGAGAAGGAGCTCGACATTTTGCTCCTTATTTGGGATTCCAGAAACTGTCATCACATTGGGATCGAAGTGCAGCCAGTTCGGCAGTTTGCCATCTCGTCCAGAGAGACTAAAAGTCAAAATGTCGCCATCCGGGTCTGTGATAGAAGATCGTGGAAGTCCCTCTGTTAACAGTTGACCTGCAGTCGCAGTGATTCCCGGCAGACTGCTTGTTGTGAAAGGCTTGCCGGCCCCAGAACCCACTTTCAGCACGAAACCCGTCTTGCCAGAACGGCCGGATGTTGAATGTGTTCCCTTTAGCGTGATGCCAAGCTCAGTCTCTTGAGAGGGTGTCCCTGTGAACGACTTCCTGTCTGGATCAAACTTAAGCCAACTTGGCAATGGTGACCCATCCGCCAAAGAAGCACTCAAACTCACACCTTCCGCGCCGGATGTCACACCATCAGGAACTTGAAATCCAAATGGTTTGGCCACTTCTGCACTTTGATCAGGGACCAAACCAAGAGTGAGAGGCTTCGAGGACTCGTCCATCCCAGATGCATCAGAAACACCACCACCATCTTTCCCAGAGGCACTTGTGATTCCAGGATTTCCAGCCAGGCCGGAACTAGTTCCAGTGCCAGTACCCGAGATTGCAGATGTTGCAACACCTCAGCTCAGCTCGTTTAAAATATTTAAAAATCACGAAGGTGCTTGGAACTGTTCATCGCATATCTATCACTACCGCTACACCTACTCAACCAGCAAGATTCAGTCAACGTTATCTATTTCCATCAAGCAGGAATCTCAATGTCATTTTAGTCGATATCATATGATTCATAGCAACAGCTGTAGGGATGTCTTCTCTGTTTCGCAAAAGACTGCCAAAACGATTCCAAAAGAACAGATGGGCCGAAGGCCGGCATTAAGACCAACGTCTTTTGTACAACTTTGTACAACTATGTGCTTTGGACATCATCTGCCTCAACCCAGCAACACAGACAAATGCTTTTAATTCCGAAAGGAAGCACCAATAAATGAGAAGGAAAAAAGAAAACAAAACGTTGCTGACGTGAGAAAAGAAAGGAACTGCTCGTCAGGGTAGGACCCTTCGTGTTCGAAGACTTCACAACTTCTGAAGCGGGACCACCCAATGAAAGTGCTGATGGGCTGGAATCTGAATCATCCGTCCTGTCGGATTTGCCCTCAACTCCTTGTCCGGCGCCAGAAGCTTTCCCCGAACCGGAACCAGGGGTGGTGTCAAACTCATCTGCCGTGTTGATACCTTAGTTCAATATGTTGCTTGTTGTTGCTATGGTTGCCCTTGAAAGAAATATGTAGCTCAAATTCAGAGAAGAATCCATAGTCAAGCTTCTCTCACACACAATATTGGTACTCTCTATCTAGATATATAGTACGTATAGATATGTAGTAATTGCATTTAGATGTATGACGACTGATCTTCATGCATACCACGTGTTTTGTGCTGTATAGTAGCATCCGTCACTCATTCACATTCTCCCGCATCGTAAAAAGACGACTGATAGTAACATGCCCACACAAAAAAANAAAAAACACTGCCAAAACGATTCCAAAAGAACAAATGGCCCGAAGGCCGGCATTAACACAAAGGTCCTTTGCACATTTTTGCACAATGTTGTGCTTTTGGACAAGTTTCAAGAGTTCTGAAATTCTGAAAGGAAGCACTGATAAATGACAATGAAACAAAATGTTGCTGACATCAGAAAATAAAGGAACTGCTCGTCAGGGTAGGACCCTTCGTTTTCGAAGACTTCACCACTTCTGAAGCGGGACCACCCAATGAAAGTGCTGATGGGCTGGAATCTGAATCATCCGTCCTGTCGGATTTGCCCTCAACTCCTTGTCCGGCGCCAGAAGCTTTCCCCGAACCGGAACCAGGGGTGGTGTCAAACTCATCTGCCGTGTTGATACCTTAGTTCAATATGTTGCTTGTTGTTGCTATGGTTGCCCTTGAAAGAAATATGTAGCTCAAATTCAGAGAAGAATCCATAGTCAATCTTCTCTCACACACAATATTGGTACTCTCTATCTAGATATAGTATAGTACGTATAGATATGTAGTAATTGCATGTAGAGGTATGACAACTGATCTTCATGCAAACCACGTTTTTTGCTGTATAGTAGCATCTGTCACTCATTCACATTCTCCCGCATCGTAAAAAGACAGACTGATGGTAACATGCCCACACAGAAAAAAAAGAAAATGGACTGAAATCCATCTACAATAATCTATGACTTGCGACTACGGAAAGTGCGAATTGCACACAAACTCTGGAACTGTGCTGTGCTGACATGTGCAAGAATGCAACGCCAAGAAACCGTCTTTCACACGAACATGCAATGGAGTTGATGCAGAATGCCCATCTTTATCAGTTCCAGTGAGAAGAAGCTCGACATTTTCCTCCTTATTTGGGATTCCAGAAACTGTCATCACATTGGGATCGAAGTGCAGCCAATTCGGAAGTTGGCCATCTCGTCCAGAGAGACTAAAAGTCAAAATGTCGCCATCCGGGTCTGTGATAGAAGATCGTGGAAGTCCCTCTATCAACAGTTGACCTGCAGTCGCAGTGATTCCCGGCAAACTGCTTGTTATGAAAGGCTTGCCGGCCCCAGAACCCACTTTCAGCACGAAACCCGTCTTGCCAGAACGGCCGGATGTTGAATGTGTTCCCTTTAGCGTGATGCCAAGCTCAGTCTCTTGAAAGGGTGTCCCTGTGAACGACTTCCGGTCTGGATCAAACTTAAGCCAACTTGGCAATGGTGACCCATCCGCCAAAGAAGCACTCAAACTCACACCTTCCGCGCCGGATGTCACACCATCAGGAACTTGAAATCCAAATGGTTTGGCCACTTCTGCACTTTGATCAGGGACCAAACCAAGAGTGAGAGGCTTCGAGGACTCGTCCATCCCAGACGCATCAGAAACACCACCACCATCTTTCCCAGAGGCACTTGTGATTCCAGGATTTCCAGCCAGGCCGGAACTAGTTCCAGTGCCAGTACCCGAGATTGCAGATGTTGCAACACCTGAGCTTGTTTAACAAAGGTGCTTGTGTGGAAGCCAATTCAATCCTACTTTCCAGTCATGGTATCTGTTTATCGCTCAAGAATATCGATATAATATGTGCAACAATGACAAGTGTAGAGATACCAACGTAGTACCAAACTTGAGATGGTTAATGCCACTCGCACATGCTAACTGCCTATATTGAACACATCTGAAGAGCATGAATATAATATAAATCATTTGACGTACCAGAAGTGCATTCGCTGCATCAAAACCACCAAAGATTGCAAAAGAACGTATGGACTGATGGACAGGCAACAGTACAGAGTTGTTATCTTGTTTTCATTGTACAACCTTGCCGTTTGGACAGAATCTGTGTGTATAGACGTGTTTGCATTATTCTTGTGTGTAAATTACCCGCGGACACGCAAATCAGTTTTGTAAGCAAGGAGAGGCTAACAAATTGAAGGTAACATACTGTTGATGATGTGATAAAAGAAAGGAACTGCTCGTTAGGGTAGGACCCTCTGTGGTTGAAGACTTCACACTTCACAACTTCTGAAGAAGGTTTGGAATGCTCCTAGCATTTGTTGTTCTATCTGTCAACGATATTGTGGATTGAATGGGTTAGCATTAGCATATTATTAAATTATATATTGATCGTGCCAATCCACATGTCTGTTTTTCCACAAATTGTGCTATCCTGCAGCGCTACTGTATCAATCATGAATAAGCTACTATTTACTGTACATCAAATTTTGATTCTACTGTGTGAAGATCCTAATTGATGTCGTCTATTCTTCCTTGTATATCTATATTTCCTTCCTTTAGTCCATAGTCAACTCGATTGTTCCGCTATTTAGCATTCTCTATTGTTTTACTTTGCGAGTATTGCAGAATTCTATGCTAGTCCAATCAACTCTACTATCTAGTCGACGCAATCCAATCCATGTTCCTGTCCCTAGCACAATGCAAATGGTGAGCTCTACAAGCTTCCACACTGCAGAGTTGTTTTGCCTTCATGAGATTTCTTGTTAGAACTTGCATCACTCATTGCATCACCTTTCTCGAAAATCAAGTGAGCGTCAGGAACACTGTAAGCATTTGTACTTAGAGATTGGGTGTATAATGTAACGGTAGAAACAGTTGAATCACGCTAAAGGAGAGTACTTATACTTATACTTGGCGATATCCGCTTCTGGGTGACACATCACACTCCACCAAGTCTTAGACATGCTGACTAAAGTTATCTGCCACAGACTAATGATGTTTTTTAAATCAACCGCAGCAAACAGTGCTTTATACATCAACTAAAATGTGTCAAACTCTCTCAACTCAACTCAAGGATTTGGGAACTTCTCCCACCCAAAATTCCTCTCAAATGAAGCTAGTCACTTGCGGCCGACACATGAAGCAAGAATGTCATCACCGTGCGACCAGAGAAGGTGTCTCGAATAGAAACTTGAAAGTCTTTGACCTACACCGCTGGACCATCAAAGCAACAAAACAATCACATTCTGGGAAACAGCGTTGTTTTCCTCAAAGCTATCCTTATAGCAGTGTGCCTGTTTGGGATGAAATATGTACATGGTCATAGACAAATTCAGGCAAGAATGACATGGTTATTCATGTTCATCTTTTCCAACATGACGTGTTGTCATCCTTTTTTCCAACTGCCACACGGGTGATGTGTTGCCTTCCGGCTCCCAGCCTCCTTAGCACGACCACTGAAAGTCATGTCGTTAGGGTCGAAGATAAGCCAAGATGGTAGGGCTTCACCTTCGACAATGTCGTGTTTAGCAAGTTTCGGATGTTGTGCGAAAAAGCCTGGATGATTAGTGTAGATGTTGCTACTTAGTGAAAGTCCCATTTTTGGGTGAAAAAGAACATCTCTAATTCAGCGAACAGAATCATAATAAATAAACAAGCTGTTCATATAGCTGCCCAAACAGGGCTTGGCTTCAGATTCAAGACTGTTAACCTGACAGGTCGTGAGATCTGATTGCTAAGAGATGGTGAAGAAACTGGTGGCGGGTGCCAGTTCCAACATGGAGTGAACAGTGAAAATCAGAATCTTCACTGCCGTTCGAAAACAACCAAAAACACAACTACTCAACTAATCGGCTTGTATTTCCAAGATTACCACCATGATTTCCCAAGAAAAGACAGAATTCTTTTGGAAACATGGAATTTTGTGACCAGAATCCACTGGAATTTCCAGGGTTTGGAACTCCAGGCTAGACAAACTCATAATCCCTAAAAACCTGTACGGCACCGTACTCTGTGGATAAATATAGGCACGCGGCACAAAGATAAGATAGTTTATACATACAAATATACATTCCGAAATATGTATATATGTATACATGTATCTTGAAAGATGTACATACACAAATAGATGTGTATATACCAATAGACATGTATACATACATACGTTGCATAATACATAGTACATATATGTTATACGTATAAATAATACATAATCATATACAATATACAGGTAAGCACACATGATATACATTGGCATACACAAATTCGTACTACTTGAAATCCCTGGCTATCCGCTTCAGAAACACTCACACTTCCCGTGGAACATCTCAATCTGTCTGAGCCGACCGTCCAGGTATGCACTCAGGGACGATGGCATATCCATCCTCAGAAAGGTGTTTGCAATGGCAGGATACATGTCAGGAGACCATCTCCTTTTTGGGCAGGCCCAGGTTGTGTGACAAAGTCAATTATATATAGGTAACGTTTTTGTGAGGATTCCCGACTTAAGTCACAAACTCTGATGAAAGGCTACTTTTGGTTGAGAAAGAACTTCAAACGAGGAGAAAGAAGAAAAATACAAACGAGCATAACTTGCGTAAGGTACATACAGTATATGACAGTATGATCATATATGCAGAATTATGCACATAATCATTGTCATAAATATCTGTACAATATATATATATATAAGCAAAACTTCATACATCTATATATGTATATAGATAAAATATGTGTATCGTGGTCTACCATACATAGAATCTGGAACAAAACAGTTCCTTACCTTCAAAGTTCAAGGATCTTAATGCCAGGAGTGGACTCGGAGAAGTGCTGGTTCACCACCACGTTCATGTCCTAAGCCATGAAAAGCTGTTTCCAATCTGTCTTCACAAAGATCTTAGGGGGAACTTTCTAGAGCCACCAGGTTTTTCACTAATTTCAAAACATGATCAATGAATCAATGATCCATTTATTTTACTGTTATTTCATGATAGTCTCATCACCTGTTCATCATTGTTCAGCCAGAACTATTTGATCCATTTCATCCATTTTATCGGCTTCATCCATCCCGTTTGGTTGCTGAGACCATCATCGTCCTCTTAATTCATTTCAACCATCTCACCAGGAATACGATCATCCCCAAACCTCCGAATTCGAATTTCGTTGGCAAACATGAAACAATACATTTAGATCCGAATCGACATCGATAAAAAGGCACCATTTGCTAACCACGAAAACCCTCCAATTCTGCAACTCGTTTGTTGTTTCACCGCGTGGCTGGAGCACGAAACACCGGCGCCGGTGAGTGCGAGGTTGAAGCAGAAGCTGCAGCTTTGGTGATTTTGGCGTCTTTGGCGATGAGGCTCAAGGTGCTAGTGGTAGAAGGACCCAAAGGACCTTGACCTTTGCAAATGACAGGAAATCATCCATCATCGACCTTCAATATTTGATTTGAAACCCATACTTTGGTTCAGCCTTGCTTCCTTTATATGATGCTTCCTATATATGCGGTGGTTGAACCGACCCATTTGAAAAATATATGCTCATCAAATTGGAGGATCATTTCAACAATCTTCGAGGTGAACAAATCTGAAACCACCACCCAGTTTTTGGTGTTTTTTTGTTGGCGGGTCATCATCTTTCGCCAGATTTTTGTTCCCACCAAGTCACTTACGCGGAGAGCGAGCTTGATCTCCTGATTGGGTAGAAAAAGTGAAACTAAGGATAAAGAACAAGGACAAGCAACATATCACATCATATCATATCATATCACCCTTTTTTGATCTTGAGTTGAAACAGCCCTGTGAAAAGAAATGATTGGATGATACTCCGGGGCGGAAACACCCATGTTCCACCAAGAAAACAATCACCTGTGATTACGTGTTGAGTTTCATCTGAACCTTCTTATTACAGTATAAACTGCTGCACTCTTCTCCTACTCATCATTCGATCTGCCACAAAAAAACTTGAAAGCTCTTTGTGCAAATGGATGTTTTGAGTTCCTGGATTCCAACAAATCAACTTTTCCCAAGTCACTTGGCTTCCAAACATGTTTTGACAGCGTAGAATGTAGGTCGCACTATCATGCCCTCCCCCCCAAAAAAAATGGTGTTCATTTTACACTTCTTGTGCAAAAAGTCGAGTAGCTCAACTCTCTTCAATAGGTGGGGTTTGACCAACTCTTACGACCAGGATTTTCCCATGCCCAGCTTCCTCTTCATAAGGAGCTGTCCCCCACCACTCGTGTTTCACCGTATCAAAATGCAGCCAGGGTGGTAAAGCTTCACCCGATGCTAAGGTTGATGTCCATAGCAAGGATGTTTGGTCGCCATTGGGATCTACAATACCTTGGCAAATCCAATGGCAAGTAGCCCTTTAAGGGTGTAAAAAAGGAAGAGTTCGGAGCATGGAATGTGGAACATGCTAATATCATGACCAACCAGCAAATGCCTGAAATGAATCCAGCTGAGGTCATCTGATGTCACTAGGATTTGGTGAGAAGAAGCTAGAAATATGCGCCGCCGTTCAATGGAGACCCCAATAAAAAGTTGCTCCGTGAATAATCGAAAACCAAGATGGAATACTTTGTTCCAAGTGTTCCAGTGATTCCAATGGATCCTTCAAGAGCCATGGGCGATTATCTTACCCTATCGGCGCATCGGTCAACCGGGTGCCTGTTCTGTAAAGAGAATGGGCACGGAATGCAGCATGTGCTTACCCTTTCATCATAGCACTATTTACACCCGAAATTACATGGCACCCGAAAATAATGGTTGCAAGACTGATTTCTTTAGTGCTACCTGGCATGTGCTATGCTAGTTTCAGGGAGGATATACACTACTTGAACTCAAATTCAGGTTATTGCGAGCAGCATTGAGGGTCTCAAAGAACCAGATTCAGAAGAAAAAAAAAGACTTTTGGAATGTATGGACACCTACTTCTTCCTGAAATGAAGGAATAACAAAAGTAAGGAGTTTTCTGAACATAGGTCCTTTTTGTGGCATGTGAACCACCAAGACCAAAAACCCAAAAACCCCCAAAAATTCCACAGAGTTGCTTCCTCTAGGAACTTTGGATCGGAACTCTTCACCTCGCAAGGCAGAGGAATTTCACAAAATATGTGTATGTAACATACATAATAGATAGCTAAACGTTTGTGTGCTTATCTATTCATCCTTCTATTTTTTAAAAATCTAGTTATCTTGTCAGTATCTATCTCGATTGGTACACATATCATCAAAATATGTTCAGAGTCATATCATATATCGCATATCGTGTTCCTTCCAGGCATCTGACCACATTCATATGTCCAGATGGTGACAAAACACATCTGCCCAATGTGAGAGAATAAAATGACACAACCTTGCTTCATAGGGCCTAGGGTAGTGATCATGTGAGCACTAGCGGCAAAGTTTGTAAGAATCCATTTTTATGTGTTTCTTCCATCTTCCCTCATCCATCATCCACGGGTCCAAGTCAAACATGTTGGGATTAAGAATACCAGGGACCAAAAAAAAATCCACCCGGAATCGTTGCGCAAAGTTTAGTGGGAAAACAATTTTTGGGGGACTCCCTAATTTGGAGACAAACCCATTT
Source organism: Breviolum minutum Mf 1.05b.01 (assembly GCA_000507305.1). Classification (NCBI taxonomy): domain Eukaryota; class Dinophyceae; order Suessiales; family Symbiodiniaceae; genus Breviolum; species Breviolum minutum. The sequence goes on from DF240550.1 coordinate 82,325, forward strand.
GAAGATATATAAATTTTCCAAGACCAATAGCTCGCTGCTGAAAAGATACCATCACCGGTAGAAATCCTGTTTTACTACCAGTTTAAGGGGGGCAAGCTATCAAAGCATTAGTCTGTACGGTGCGTCAGAAAAGCCTTTTGAAGTACTGTCTTGAATTGAATTTTACTGTCCAATCCACATAAAAATCAAAGAATCCATATGTTCCTTGACACCCACATCCTCCACATCCACAACATCCGGATGTTTGCACCTATAGTGACTTCAATGTCTGGAATCTGCTGCACCAATAAAGGTTGGAAAGGCACTAATGCTAGCGATCCATCAGGTGTCACCAAAGATCCATCATCTGACGAAGATTCGAGATGAGATTTGAGATCAAACTAGCCCTGGGCTAGTTACGGTAATTGAAAAATAGATGGCACAGTCCCTACATATTGGTTTATAAGGATGCTTTACTAACCTACCTTTTGGTATCTGTGCTATCTATTTTGACCTTAAGGTCAGTAATGTTAAGTATACTCAAAAAATAAGGTTTCCAAAGCCATCTTGAACTGATACATTGGATTTTTTAATGGTATTCATCCTGCTTTGTTTGATTTTCGTGTATCTATGGTCATGTCAACGTATTGTTAAATTGTTATATATAATGTGATATAGAGGATCAAGGGTTGAAGGGGTCCAGAGTTCTTCCGTGGAATAGAAGTCCACGTTTGCATCTTGCATCGGGACATGAATCTATGCCTGTATTAAAACGCACATTCAATGTGAGGAAAGAGTCATTGTTTTGAATGCCCCACTGACAAATACATACAAATACTACCCTGCAAAAAAAAACGAAAAGCTCGACTCTTACAGTACATAAAGAACCCCCTCCCAAGCAAAAACGAGGGACCCCTTTTTACCACGATAGTCTCTCCAAACTGCTCTCATTGCACATACTTAGCACATCCCACCAAACCTCTTGCACAGTCTAGACTCGGAGTTGGATCATCGCATCGTGAATATAATCATTGCATATCATTATGACATATTCTGACGCATCAAATGTCGAAATCTGAAACTTGAAAAATAAAAACAATAAAAAAACAACAACAAATGGCTGATATTCAACCATCTTCGAATTCACCTTACATCCTTCCATCGTCTTGTACAGCACCCATGGCACCTGCGAAGAGTTCCAGGGTGGCACTAACTGCTTTGTTCGGGCGCAAGGAAATACGCCAAGTGCCCGAAGCAAGAGCTTCTCCACTCAAGGTACCATGCCTCAAGTAACTGTTTTTTGTGAGAACGGGGCTGAAAATTTACGGGAAACAAAAACAAAAGAGAGAACAAACAATAGACATACCCTGGAGTTGAAAGGACTTGATGTGACTTCTTTGAATCTCAACTGTTTGATGAGTATCAGTTGATTATAGTTGAATTGTGTTGCTTTGTATTCTTGGTCGTCGGCCGGTGTATTTAATTTGCGTCTGTCTGTGCGTGCAAGCTGATGTTGCGTGTTCTGGTAGATATATGTCTAGCATGACGGGATGAGGTCCAGTTGCTGTTGCAGCAAACAGAAAAAATAAAGTCGAAGAAAACAAATAAGAACTCAGAACATGAAAGAGATTTGCCCGTGCATCTGCGTCTGATTTCTTCTAGCTTCGGAATGTTCTATGCTTCGTTCACAACAACTAATGGTCATCCCAAAGATCAAGTTGAAAGTATCATCACAAAACTTCTTCAAATGCATTGTCCAAAAAGATTCCACCATGCAATAGCTAGCAGTTCAATACAAGCATATCCCTTAATTGTTCTAACATTTCCAAGTGAGCCACAAAAAAACCTTCTTACTTTCCATTGTACTGGTTGTTTAATAGGGATCCTTATAATGGTTTAGTATATATATATATATATAATCCCCTCATAACTGGGTAGTATAGTCCCCCATATACCCTAAACAACCATGGTTTGTTTCATTGCTCAAGTAAGTTCACCCAACCCAAAACCATCTTGTCATTTTTTACGTTGCCAAACCCGTCGCCATTTTTCCAAACACCCAAACACGTGGCCTCGTGTCGAAACGGAGCCAACTTTGTGGTTTATCATCAACAAAGACAGTGATGGGTGCATCACCCAGAAATGTTCCCACGGGCCTCAGAATCTGGAAATAATTGGTAGATATTGCTAGATGATAGGATTAAAATTGATCTACAGTATGTATATATTATATTAATCCTTTGCCAATGACAGATGATGTGATCTCCAGATCATGAATGCGTATCTGTCTTCCAGTTTTTCAACTGTTCAAGTGCTGTAGGAAGAAACACATCTATTGTACTGGTATCATGTTTGATTTAAAAACCCTTATGTCTCTTCAAGTCGCTGAAGGCCCTATAGTAGATCATTAGTGCTTATCAATTTTCTTGTGCTTACAAGAACTATAGTGCATTGTATGAAATGATCAAAAAACAAACTTTATAAAAGAAAAAATATGTGTTAAGCAAGGCACACTTCGAATCTCTGTCTGACCCTCACGGTTACTGGTGGCAACTGCACGGTTTCCATATCGCCTTGACCGCTGCTCTTATGCGAAGCCACACCAGCACCGCGCGGCGCATGCGGTACAGGTGCATTTGATTCAACACTGGCAGCATCAGGATGCTCGGAGTGACAACCGTAACCCAAGACCTGGTGGGCTGAAGCAAAAGCAGGCATTTTTCTGCCAGGATGTTTGATGATTCAGTAAAAAATGCTAGTCCGAAACGACTTGATAAAGGATCTCCATGAAGAGGTCGTCATCATCATCATCATCATCATCATCATCATCATCATCATCATCATCAGTTCTGGGTTCTAATTAAAAAACATTTATCTTAACTTTATCTTTACATATTAAAGCTATATCTTCAAGGTATCCTGAAAAAAATAAAACGTCGGCCAGGCATGTTCGATCAGCGTCGCCCACCTCACAGCAATAGGTTCGTTGAGCCTCTGTCCATGTGCTGACACTTCTTCTGGTGTCACAGGTTGCAATTGGGTCCTGGCTCACGTTGTTTAGATAGTTGGGAGTTTCTGAGTTTGGATTCTTTCAACCTGAAGATGTAGTGATTTGAAGAGGTAAGAATCATGCCTTTGAAAGGTAGAAGTCTCTAAAGTTACTTGACTTTTATCAATTTCATCTTTTCCATCTCAACTTTTTGACCGGATACCGGATACCCATGTCCTGAGGGACAGACCAGTCGTTCCAAGGATTCCAGAGAGAAGCAGCAGTGTTGTGCGCCAGAGCTACAAGGAGCACCACGCCGAACATGGCACGCAACATTGTATCGCATGCCGCTGTTGGTAATGTGAAAGGAATGTTATGAGGACTTCAATGTCTGAAGCATCTTGGGTATCTGAAGCAACCATCCAAATCAGAATATCATCGTATATACACCACTTTTTTGCCCATATATACTCATTGTCAACTTGGGATCCTGTGTATTTACTGCTGTCATCGAGCTAGCAGTTGGCGCAAATGATGGTTCTACTCTCTGGCGCAAAGCCCGAAGGTTTCCAGATTAGGCTCTGTGTCAACCTTGAGTGCCGCCATTTGCCAGGACACTTTTGGGGACATGCGCTATCAGCCCATGTGTGTGATAGCATCACTCTAGAGTTTATATGATTTTGTAACTCATCTATTGAAAAACAACAAGCAACTGCCCACTGGAAGGGAATCTTGGATGTTTCTTTGTGGCTCCACCCGCGGAGCATCTTAAAGGCAATATATCCCAGCAATCCAATTTGCCGCATTTGCCTCAACCCACCCAAGTCACAAACTGACCACTGATTGATTTCAATCAACAACTCGGTCTTGACTTCTTGCATTTCCAAAGTTCCCTTGGAAACAGAACACACAAAATGCCCAGCTTCAACTCTGGCAGTTGGCATTCCTTTTTTGCTGTTATCTCGCAAAAGGCTCCAAAGCCTTTTGAAGGTCACACTTTTCCACTGGCCCATGTGGCATCACCTTATGTCCTTGGGAGAAGAGTGTCATCACTTTACACTGTGAAAACACTCCTAGAGGTATGTCAGAAACGTAGAAATCAAATGGAATCATGTCATTTATATACGAACTATCTCCAATTAGAACTGGGCATCTCTGAGTGAATCCAAATCGGTCCAAGGGACTGAAGAATTACAGTTAGAGACTTGCAGGACCTGACAATTCTCATGATCGGAAAACAACCTCTATCCTACCCCAGAGTACTGGATAGTTGTAAATAAGCTATCATTCTCTCATCAAAACACAACCAGGTAGCTACCCTCTGAATAATCTAAACAACTGGGGTTGGATCACTGCTCAGATACAGTAAACTGACTAACCACACCCCCAAGAACATCTTCCCAAAAAATGTGGAAATGCCAATCTATTCTGTCCCGATAGAGAAGAGACATGGTTGAAGTATGGCCAAAAAACTGACAACCTTTCGTTGCCCATTCTTTAGTTGGATATTTCGAGGTGATACAAAACCATTGCAAACCTATATAACATTTCGGTAACATTTCCTATCTGTAAGAGTGTACACCCACATAGAAACCATGCGATTTTCAGGCCAGGCTTTTCCAAATCGAGCATCGTAGACAGAACCTAGGCGCATCGGGAGGGGCGGTGGAATACCAAGGTATCGTTGCCATGTTATACTGGATACAAGATCTTTCTTTGGCCTGCCTACGACTTGTCTATATGATATGTCAACAAAAACTATATATTAGCGCTGACCCAGTAAATATTCAATCATTATGTATAATTACATAATATCAAGATATTATATGTGACGAACGTATTCTGCAAATAAAGTCTATGTTTGACAAATATCAACTGAATCCTCTCTGCAAACCGACTTAAGGACAACTCCTCACAGTCTCTCACCATCGCCCAGGAACGTCTTGAGCATTTTCATGCCTCAGTGAATCGACACACTGGGCTGCCTTTTGCCATTCCAGGTGATTTATACCTCATAAATCCTTGAAACGGAAAATGAATAAAAACAGCAATGCAATATTGAACAAAAAAAGAACAAAGATTCCGTGTACGCTGAAGCACCCTATGAAGAGAGCAATGCAAGAAATGCAAATCCATTATCCCAATCTCTTTCTATGCCTATGTTTTTCCTTCGCAAATGCATAGAGTATGTATACCCAAATGTCATGGCACACAGTTCTGTATTACTGTATATTTCTATGTCCATGCTTAGGAACTATCCTTCAACCAACCACCCTCTCCGCCAAAAGAACTAAATGGTTGTATGGGCAATGCCCTTTGAAGCTGTGGTGGTGAGGGAAATCCGTTTTGCTGGTGCCAAAGTCTTGCACGTGGCTTGCACTAGGCTTACGTATTTTCATGCTACATGACCGAGTGGTTGGGCATTGAGGAAACCAGGACCATGCATCCAAAAAATCTCTGCATCCAAGGCCATTGAAGTGAAAAAACTGTGTTCCCAATTTGGAGGTCCTTTTGTTTCTTTGTGAAACGGGGCCACAGATCTGAAGCTATGACCCAAGATACTCATGGTCTTCAACTCCTCCAAACTGAAGCCTTCGACCTCCGGCTTCGCCGCTGAGGTCGTGGAGGCCGCCGCGCTTACGGTGGGCGCCGAGGTTCCCGTGGAGGTCGCACCCCCTGATAGCATGGAAACGAGTGAGCCATTTCTAGCAGTTGGAAAGGGGGAGGACCTAATCATTTAGGACCATCTTTATCCTAATAGCCTATATCTTAGTTCTTGATGGTGTAAAATAGACACATATCATTGCACACAGTTTGCACCGACTTGTGAATCAAACCAAAGATTGACAAAACGATTTGCAAAAACCCATCTTCTAAGACATCCATCCCCCTTTCCAAAATAATGCGTACCTTGTTTCATCCCAAATCCTTGCCGAAGACGGATTAAAAAAAACATCACAAAACAAAAACAAACCTGCTTCTTCAAAGAATCCGCCAAGTTCAGAAATTCCAACCCAACAAAAATCCCTACGAATCAGCCACCATCCAACACCAAGCTGCCAGAAGCAAAGGGCTTCAGCAACTTCACTAGATCCGTTCGCTCCACTGGTCCGTGTGGCATCCTACCAAGTCAATGCCAAGTGACCCAGGTTCTTTAGGAGATTTTCAGGCATAGTCAGTAATGAAAAATCATGGAATCTAACAAATTCCTCTTGACAAAAAAAGCAGTTGCGGCATGTTCGTTTCAAAGAATCAAAAGAAATGAAGAATCGAAATTGACACATCAAATCACAATTTGTCAGTTGCTGGTGTTTTTTAATAATATGTATTGTATATTGGAACATTGCAGATTGTATTAATATTAGCCTTTTAAAGAATATTCAAATGGTTTCCGTGGTATCAAATCTCCACATCTGATGCAACCAGAAAAGGAGAACTTGTGACCCAGCCTGCCATACTGAAGGCAATTATTTTTCAGCTTGCCTTAGCTTCAAGCTTGGTTGAAGCACCTTGAAAAATATCCAAATTCGATATCTTCATTGATTCATCTTCCGAATCATTACGGACCAAAACTTTCCAAAACTGATAAATCTGTGCCAAAAGGTGTCGTTGTTCCGTTGTTCCATGTTCATCAGAAGTTGGTTGAATAACACTTATGACCTTCTGGAGTTTAGCATGTCCAATACCAGCAAATACTTCACCCACTGTCGAAAGTCTGGAAACATGATCCGCAAAAATCTTACAAACCACCTCTTAGGCTGACGTGAACATATGATGAATAAAACTCCTTGGTGGAGTCAAATCGCTTATTATGATCTGTGATTACCTGTTTATCTTGATTTAAGAAGCTTAGGGCTTAGGGAATAAACAACTTGTTCCCTCATCTGAGTCCGCTGTGCAGTCCACTTGACTCAAATGAAGGACAAAATTGTCAACTCTTCAAGAGCAAAAACCTGCTCTCAACGTCCATCACAGTGCCCCCATGTTTAAAATTTGCCACGTGCGAGAAGCTAATTCTAATGCCATAAGTTATGGTTGCAAGGGGCTTCATGGTGCGGAATTCAAGGTGACCACTCATGTAGCCCCAAGCTATATGAAGCCATGGGCGAAATCACAAAATTCCAAACCAACCCCAAACCATCAAGACTTGCTTGGGTAATTGTGATTTGTTTCTAGTAGCTCCTTTACAACCAAGTCCAATGGAAGAGAAAGGATGGAATTTGGACAACTCTTATATGGCAATCAAAACTGATTCATTTCATTCACCAATCTTTACAAACTTGTTTCGAAAGACTTCAAAAATCTCCGAGTTTGGCATAACTCAATTCAGCAATCCAAGTGGCTAATAGGCATTGTTTGCAGTTCTTCCAGAGTAAAGCTTGGAAGGACCTGATTCGCAAGAAGTGCAAAAAAAAAATACATCTGCCAAGGTCATTACATTTCCAGAAAAAAAAAGCGCATGATCGTCATTTCGATGCCCATTGGCCACCCTGCACCGCACCTTCTTGGGAATGGTACTTTGTGGTGCAGGTTGCACCACCTGACACGATGAATGATGAGACTTGAGTTGGAGTGACGCGCTTTGACGAACAGTGTTCTCCAGTCTTGTGTCAGTCAATGTCCGAAATCCCAACCCTTCGACACCTTGGCCAAAGGTGCCAAAGCCTTTTTAAGGTCCGATTTCCTAAGAGAAAATTGGACTGAGGCTAAATCAAGGACAATTTTTTGGAATGTGTTATAGGTGATGAAGGGAAAGTTTGGAATTCGATAGAAATGATGGGGGAAAGTAATGAATCTATAGATCTTCTTATAGAGATTTGTTTGTTTCAGATTTGCTGATGTTCTGTGATGGATGATTTCAAGCCGACTATATATGTCATTTGGTTCGATGTGTTTTGCACCTCCGGAACAACAAGCAACACTCATGTCTTACAAAACCATCACCACGAATGGAAATGGTGGGTTGTAGCTGCGGTAAAAGCCTTTTTGGAACCAAATCATGGGTTCATTTAATTTAGCCCTTCTCACCTGACTTCCTCCTCCCAGTGACTTCCTTCCCAAGGGACTCTAAAGAACCGCTGGGTAATCTGCCATATTGGATGCAATACATCTTCAGCTTGCCTTAGGCGGCACAAAAGGTCACCAAAAACAGCTGACCAATGCTGTCATTGGAAAGAAATGTACCCAGACCCTAGCTGGGATGTCCCTAAGCCCTTTCAAAGTTTGCTTAAGACTCAAAACAAGACTTAATTGCCCCTAAGATATCCCTTTCATTAGAAACATCAAATCAAATATCTATCAAAACTATCACCCCCAAAAAAAAATCAAGAAAACAGATCTGCTCCTTGGTTTTTCATATGATGTTTCCATCATTTCTATTAGTCACCCCATTTCAGAAAAAAAACATCGCCGAGGATTTGTGGTGCCTAGGAGCTGATTGGCATCGTCTCCAGATCTAAGGTGCTGAAGCTGGGTAAATCACTACGACTGAAGGTGCCGTTGCCAAGCCTCGAAAATGCCGGGCGGGAATTTCGGCGGGTTGGTTTGGGGAATGAAACAAGGACTGAGCCTTGGCGGAAGGTGGACCTGACCTGTTTTTGGTTGCCTTTTTTGAAAAAAATTGCCAGGATTTTTGTTGAAGATGCAAAAAAGTTGAGTGTATAAGTATGATAAGGTTGCTGGAATAGAATCAACATGAGTTTCACGTTTCTGTTTCTAATTTGTGACTACTTCCAGCCTCTGACCCACCGCTTTGGCAGCTGCAGCCGTACTGGCCGGGACCTGGCTCTTCACCACTGCCAAAGGTTCCTTAAACAGCCCCGAGGGGGCTCGGTGTAGACGACACCAGTGATCCGGGGGGAGAAGTTTCATCCAAGATGAAATGATTTTCCGTGAAGACGTATTATATAGATGTTTATAGGTGACATTGAGACACACTCCCTACAAGAATCGGAAATCAACCTGTAGGTTTTCATGTAGTTTCACATCATAAAGCCCCAAAAAGAAAATAATTGAGGAGGCCATGCTATGAGATCCAATTAATTGTAGGAAGTTCGAATCGTTTTGATTGATGAAAGTTGGGAACACGTATCTGATTCACGTTTGGTCAACTGGAGAATATGTGGCTGCATTTTCCTGATAAGATAATCAACATGGTTCCTCGCTATGGCGTAACACACAAAAAGGGTCAAAGCTGCTGGAGAATGAATCCCAAAGGAATTGTTAACAATCCATAGGTCCCTTTAAGCTTGTACCTCTAGACAGGGATGAAATTTCTATACATCCAATACGTCATTCCTTGCTTGGCATGCCATCATGCCATGCGTCTAAAGCTTTCAGCAAGTCGGTCCGTTCGACCATTCCGGGCGGCAAGACCTGGGGAAGCATCCGATTTTTGCCAAACGGGAAAAGGAAACGCAGCAAAAAAAACAGCAGCACCTTGTACTGAACACAAAGGTTCCGCAGAGTTTTCGAAGGATGGCCTGTGAGACGGCGCTCTTTGTCTTGAGGATTCAAAAGGAACAAACTCTATCTAGATCCATCCATGTTACGAGTATGACACTTATGAGGAACAAATCTCATGTATAGGACTAAACCCAAATCATTTGGAAATGCTTAGTTGTGGTGAGGTGTAGTTGAAGTCATTCAGGTCACTCTACCCTCTACACCAAGCAAATCAAACAGGAGTCTCAACAAGTTTTAATTGGCTGGAAATTCAATGTCATGCAGACATATTCACATTCACCATATTTCAAATCTCGAATCTCTGAAGGATCCGATGACCTGTTGATCATTGTGAATACCATAAGTGAGAACTGCCAGATTATCTACTATACTGCATCTGTCATCTGCTCAAAACATCTGTCACTAAATGTGTGACCCATTTTATAGATTTTTATAGGTTGAATCATGACACTTGCACAATCTTCACTTTGCATCTCCTTCATCCAGGGAAGTCTTTAAGAAAAGGCTCAAGTCCACGTAGGGCCAATAGGGCCAAGCATCATGAGCCATGAGGTTAACACACACCTGTTTTAAGATACCCAAGTTCTTAAGCTTCCAAAAAAATGGCCCACAAAAGACTCAAGCCTTGTAGGTCATCCTTTGTAAAACTCGGTGGTGGCGGCGGCCGTGCCGGCCGTTCATGATGCCGCTCGTGCTTCTCATGATGCTTGGCACGTTTGGATCGATGGCTGCTGTGACTTTGGCCGCGGCGTTTCCGCTTTTTGTGGCTTGAGCTGCTGGCACTACCTGCAAATAGGAGGTTAATGCTGAACTGAAAGAGTGTCTCAATTATCTCAATTGCAGACCCTGAATAAGTGATGTAAAGAAAGAATACAACAAACTATGATGTTTGCATACATCGGGGTGAATCATCCTATTTCACCAGCCTGGAAAAACTTTTTAATCATGAGATGACCCTATGTAAAAATATGTAAAAATTATGTAAATACCTTCTGGATCTGGGCAACGCTACATACATGACCTCACTCTTCACGTAGTCAATCCCTGTCAAATATATACACATCATGAGGCTAGCAGGAATTGTGTTCTCCCCGCCAAAGCAGGTTTGTCTGTTCTTTATGGCAACATATAGTAACATACATGAAAAAATGTGCATTTTAGAAACACATCATTAAAAACACCATACACAAATTAGGCGATCCTCGTCAAAAACCATCGAATGAAACCAATGAATCTCAGCATCTGACCCATCAACCCTCCAACTGCCCAACAAGAGACTACTGCTACGAGCATGGCTGCTACTCCTCTCGGAGGTTGAATCGTCAGATGCAGCGTCCTCCTTCTTCGTCTCTTCCTGGTCTCTGTGTGTTTTTATCCAACAAGGAAAAGTAAAGATAGAAGAGAAAACGAAACATGCAAGATGTCCTTTGGCTGGTTGGCACTATTAACAAAAAGGGTTGGAAAAGCGGAAGTTATTCTCAATTTCTCCTTATACAAGGCAAACGGAATGAACGGAATGGTGAATCGAACAGCTCGCTGTATTCAACTGTCATGGTTTCTGCCATACGAGGTTTTGCGGCTTCTGCGATGAATCAAACAAGACCCGCGGAGCACCACATCAATCGAATGAAGTCACTAAACTGGTGCATATCCTGTTCCAGACAAAAAACAGAAACCTCACATGAAACTTCTATATAGCATCAGAACGATGCTAAACCTTTTGGGTCAATCTAGCAATCTAGCGCTTATCAAACACGCATCCAGAATTTGCAAGTCGATCTTCTCATCTTACTATATTCATAATTTACATATGTTATATATATATACATATACAATTTGTATACATCCATCAGACAAAACCCTCCCCATGTGGTGCCTCCTTTGGTAAGGTCGGAATTTCAGGTAGTGGCCCCGGATCCATGCCGATGACGTTGGCCACAGCCTTGGCGAAGTAAGGACCTTCCCACATGGCTAAAAGCAGCTTCTTTCTCAGCAACTCATCATTGTTCAACAGCGCCTGGCGTGACGCCACGAAACAAAACAAATAAAAACGGCGAAAACGTCAGAAGAAGGCGATGTATTCAGAATCATACTTGTATTTCGAAATGTTGGGGGGGGGGGGGTAGAGTAGTGAGATCTTGGTGTCACCACTAAAATACTTTTTAAATAGTCTTCGTGAAGGTGTAAAAACTTGCTGAGTTCAACCCAACATCCTGGAAAAAAAATGGAGGGATTTAGTAGGGATTGGCAAGTTGTCTTTATCCTTCTAAAAAACTGTGGACTAGCCAAAAAAGGCAGCCAGGTATGATGCTTGATTTGAAACAAGCATACTTTTCCTCAACTGTTCCCACTGACCTCTAACTTGGGCACATTTGGAAACAAACCCGAATCCATCCAAATGATACATCTCATCATCTTCATACATAACGTTTGTCTATAGCAATCCTTCTTCCCCGAGACTCACTTCCAGCTTACAAAGACTATTTTTTCACATTGTTTTTTTGAACCACCACTGGTTTTTTTTCACCTGGACAAACCAATGACCACCCATTCAATCATCTCTTGCGCCTCCACGTCACTGGTATTCTGACGTCGGGATGCAACAAAGAGATCCGCAGTGATTTCCCGCAGCTTCTTTTTTCGCTTCACTACTTCCTTGCAAAATCAAGGATTGAGTCAAGTGAAGTCAAGGGAGAAAAAACAAATAGTTACATTAAAGATCAAAAAAAAGGCCCAACATTTTGGCAAATCCCACACACACCGATAAAACAGAATTACAAAAAAAAAAAACGGAAAGCGCCCAAGTCTTCACTTCCAAAATCTTGAGAGGGTCCTTGGGGATTTCGGGCCGCAGGGAAACTACTATTTTAAGACATGATTGATAGATCGATTGGCTCCTTCATCATCCTTCATCTATATTCTTGACAATAAGAGGACCCATCAAAAGACCCAGTTTAGTGGGCGCGCAAGCTTTGACACATCCCTAAATGCAAAACCTCACATTCTTCTCCTGCAATTCATAGGCAACCCGCTGCCCTTTCTAACTGAAAGCATCTCAGAAACACACACTTAAACCAACAACTCCTAAATGTTTTCAGCTCCTCCACATATTTCCCCAACCCCTTGAACTTCCCCGAAACGGTTTTTTCCAACGGAAGGTGATGATAGAGATGAGATGCTCGTTGTGAAGGCCAAGGCAATGAGGCGATTTCTTCAGTGGATTTTGATGCTAACGAGCGTAAGGAGGTAGGACTCAGCTGCAGCAATCGGAGCACCTCCAGTGGTTGCTGAGTTGACGGCGGCGATTTTTGGTTCACGGTGTAAGTCCAGTGGATGTGGTGAAGATAACCCAAATAGCCTGAAACTGAAAGAAACATAATCACTGCTACTTCTTGAATGATGGTTGGAAGATGTTTTGTTTGCTGCACATGGTACAAGCATGACAGGTGCAAGCTTTTAGCTTCAGGGTGTGTAGTCAAATGGTAGTTTCACAAACTTTGAGGTTTTCTCAGTAGGGTCTTTGTAAACCAAGGGATTCATGGGCAATATATAATGGTTGGCCAAATGTGGGGATGTAAGGTCAATGCACATTGATGTTAAAGTAGGGCAGTAGAGGCGCAGTAAATTTGCTTGTTATTCGAAAAGTACTGTAGCATGGTCTCATGGCTTTGCCTTTACAGACCCACCTGTTTCCTTTTCATTGTTCAAGGATCAACCAGATCTTCCCAAACAGGATTGGAACGAACACTGTTATTGACATCATCTCATACCAGAATTCATTCTGCAAGTCTCCAGAATGACGTAAAAGTATGATCACATGCCGCAAGAGTCCAACAAAAGCTAGACATCGCAGATGTACTTTCAAACCTTTTTATGTTGTAGCTGGGAATTTGGGATGATCCTACTATTGACGGAAATTCTCTGCCTATCGAGGTTGGTCCGACCGATTGGATTTTTTACATATACCCATCATCATAATATACATTCATGGTATATTTTATATATATACATATACCTTTCGGTTGGTTCTCCAGTATTGTGAGCTCCCAGAATAGTCTGACTGATTGATTGATTGATTGATTGATTGATTGATTGATTGATTGATTGATTGATTGATTGATTGTTTGGGTGATTGATTGTTTGGTTGATTGATTGATTGATTGATTGATTGATTGATTGATTGATTGAAAAATCGGTCAAAACACCTGTTCCAAGATAAAGAAGCCGCAGTCATGAGCACTCTCCTCACAACCAGGAGAAGATTTCACAGATGTAAGTTGACGTAAGGCTCTTTTTATGTCAGACCGGACTGCTTCAGTAGATTGAACAGCAAACAAATCCAATGGAGTGCAACAAAACAACCAGAAACTTTAAACCCCGCAGCTTCCACATGCAACATGTTGTGAATTCTTAAGAATCCGTAGAGGAGACCTAGTAGACATATCTGATCTTAGTCGCTGATGTCATTCTCTAATTTGGGAGTGCAAAATACATGCAACATAACATATCTTACCAATCAACATGGCGTCAACTTCAATCATGAACTTACTCTCCACTTTAGATTTCAACCATTTCCCACCAGTTTAGGGAGGATACAAAAGCTAACAAACCACCAGCCCTAATTACTTTGATGTCAAGGTCATTGGTGAGTCATCTATAAAACCTTCTGTGAGAGGATTCTCATAGGATGACCGGTTGATATGGTTGATCATGCTATGGCGTCCTGCTGAGGGGTATCAGGCAGTTGAAGTCCCTCAGAGACTTGCTCATCTGAGTAGGGTGACTCACCACCCCCAGAGATCTCGTATTCCTTGCCACAATATCCACCTGATTCGGTCCCACAGGTTGACATTTCCGTCATTTACATGGGGAGTGGCACCTCAATCTGAACAATGCACAAAACGATTGCGAATTACATGTCAGAATACTGAGGTAGATATCATACATTGAGTGCGCACCATGTTTACAGCTTTTCCAGCACGGTATCTTAGTAGAGCGAGAGAGAGCGGTCTCTTAACCTGAATGTTGATTGATAAAGACTTGTTCGATTGTGGCAAACTGTTGGAAGAGGGTAGCCACAGTAACAGCTGCTACGAAAAAAAAAAAGAAGTGTCCGAAATCTTGAATCCTTTCGGAAAAGAGTTTCACTCTTCCAAGGGATTCAGGATTTTATTCAATCTTGAACACTTGGGTACTAATGTGAGGATTCTCCTGGCTCGAACCCCCCATCCCCATCATCCCAAGCCAAGTTCGATTCCCAAGCAGAGAAAAATCAAGTATGAATTTAATTGTATAAGCCCATCAAAATCATAGAGTTTCATTTGGATAAAGAATGTTCATAAATATGATAGCGAACAACCATAATTTACCAACCTCAAAATGAAGCGAAATTCTAGAAGGATTTCATTGCTAGATGTTGTTCCTTTCAGGAGTGTTTTTCGAGGAAAGTTTGGCGTTGATCATCAACTTTCATCCTGACAAAAAGCAATGGTTGCCAACCTGATATGGGACGTAATTCTATCAATTTACAGTGCTCAAGATGATACTTTTGTACCCAAATGATGAACCTCACAAAAGTCTGGAACCTGGAATTTTGATGACTTTTTGTTGCTGGAAAAATGTTTCTTTTGCTTCACAACTTCACTGAGTTCTCCGATTTTGAATGCGAAAAAACTGCCGGCGCCTAAGAGACGTGAGACCTGCTGTTGTGATTGGTTTGCTTCTCTTCCTCGGCTACGAGAATGGCTGGCTGTT
Source organism: Breviolum minutum Mf 1.05b.01 (assembly GCA_000507305.1). Taxonomy (NCBI): domain Eukaryota; class Dinophyceae; order Suessiales; family Symbiodiniaceae; genus Breviolum; species Breviolum minutum. The sequence goes on from DF240550.1 coordinate 97,512, forward strand.
TGGTAGGGCTGTTTAAAACGGAGCTGGTTTTTTGAAAACGAAGAGCTCCTTCCCGTGAGTGCAGTCAAAGAGTTTGCAAATCCTGCGGTTTGCAATTGCTTTCCATCTTTTTGGTGCATCCATTTGTTAGTGGGGTTCCTTCAATTAATTCCCATCTCTCCCCAAACAAGGTTTTGACAAAACTTTGAAGTTGATGAAAAAGATGAAAAGTGAGAAAAAGCGGCGCGGGTGGAAAAAAAAACATGTTTTTTTTTAAGCAGATTCACCATCTCCCGTCATCTGTCGTTTTTGTTCGCCATCTTATCCATCTTCCCGAAGGAAAAAACTGCTGTAGTGGGTGTCATGTTCGCACCGAGATTCTCAACTCCAATTTCAGGGCAGGCTTATATTCCGCCACCTTCAAACGGTGCGAACCAACAAACCACCCGTTAGAAACGACAGAGTTCAACGAAAAACAGCAACTTTCGTGAAACTTCAGCTATGGAGCTATGTTTCTTTTTTGGGAGGGTGCAGTTTTCTTGGAAGATTCCTGGAAATGATGGACATGTAGCAAACATCACTGCTTTGAAATGGCAAATGTGGACGATTTCACCATCTTTTTGCATGCCTGATTTATCTAGGGAAACAGCCATAGTACTGTATCACAGTGGTACTTTATTTTGGCTGTCACTTTGGTGATTTTAGTCTATCTACATAATCTGCCTCCCAATGCAAGAACCAGTATCTTCAAATAATTCCCTGAATGGACATGGCTTTTGAAGATATCTAAGCAGTAGTGAATCAAAGTTGGTTGATGCTTCAGTTATGCAGGAAAAACACAAACCATCAGAATGAAGGCATGTGCCAATGGAGCGGGACCGGCGGGAGGATACCTGGAACATGTAGCTTTCTACTTATAGAAAGTAAGAAATGTCCCTTTTCACCCAATGGGTGGTTTGCATGTGTTTTCCTGCTAAATGCTCATAACTGCTAGCAGTTCATCCAAGAATTACCTGTGACTGAAAAACTTCGTCAAGATTACCTAATTTCACTTCCCCAAAAAAGAACACCTAGCTTTTGAAACCATTACATAATTATATATATATACATAGAAAACTTTCCCAAGCGCCAAATGAAAAAATCCTAACCAGGGTACACCAGCATAGTGAAGCGTATACTCACCACAAATCCTTGTGGATGAATCAAAGGCAAACTCTAAGGTGCCCTCCAAAACCCCTGGAACACCATGGTCGCCATAGTTTCCTCAGCATCAGCTGTTTCAAACAGTACGGCTGTTAAGTAGACAAAAAAGGAGCAAAAGTGCAATCATGATATGGAAAAGCAATATATGGCTCAAGTTGCAATGAACTATTTGTGGGATTTTTTTGTTAGAAAGCAACGCATTTATCATCCTGAACATCATGGGGTAAAAACGCCACCCCTGCCTCCGCCACATTGCAGCGCCACCACAATCAATACCACAATTACAACCATCGTCATCATCATCATCATCATCATCATCATCATCATCATCATCATCATCATCATCATCGTCATCGTCATCGTCATCATCGTCATCATCATCATCATCATCATCATCATCATCATCATCGTCATCGTCATCGTCATCGTCATCGTCATCGTCATCATCATCGTCAATATCATCGAATCATCTAAGACCATGCCCATGACATCCCATGACGACATTCCATGGAATGATGCAAAGAAAAGTCGTTTCTCTGACGCTGTCTTTGGGTGTTTCTTTGGTTCCAAACCCAAGCATCGTACTTTCAAGTCTAATTCTGGTTCTTTGATCACTCGATGACCAAACTGCAACCGTGACAAGCGCGGATCCAGCAAAGGTCCTAGGGATCCATCGCCTCATTTCGACAGGTAGATGCCGCTTTAGGATAAACAGAAAAGAACAGTATCAGTATCTATTATTGGGTCTACAGGTACATTTTGAATGCCAACGGAAATTTTGGACTATATAATGTCAGATACAGAAAGTAGCAATACAGCATGATAGCCAATGTTCTGAATTGGTCTATATATAATGCTGTCTTGTCTACATGAAGTTGCACACAAATATGCTGTGAGCCTACAGATGATGTTTCACTGACAAGGCATGACGTGTAACGCTTCCTGCGTCACAACGCTTTCCAGCAGATCAAAGATGTGATACAGCAATTACACCAACACAACCAATCAAATCATACATGAAAACCTGACATCAAAAAGTCCATACTTCGAAATATCACATGTAAATCAAATCCAACAAGACACCAACTTATTAGTCCAAGAACATTCACAACATCTTTGACTTCACCTAGCCTTGCGCTCGGAAGGCAATCAAGGCAACGAAGCCAGATCGTGAGAAGCTACTAATCTCCACAGTGTAGGCCTTGCGGTTCCAACAACAACCGGGAGAAGTGTCAATTCCACACCAAGCAAAATGATAAAAAGCAAGCTGGAAGATAAGAAGATAACAATAACAAGATGTTGGAGGTATCACACTCACTCACAACCCCTTTCACACGAGTCTCATGTTCGGGAATGTTGGAGGTATATGAGGTATATGGTTCTTCCCTAAAGTGGTGGAAGAGCCGAGGTTGGTTGTTGAGGATGACATCTGATTTTTGAATCTGACCAAGCTTCGACAACCAAAAAACTAGGAGTTCATTAAGCTGAACCTCAAAGTATCACACCTGAAAGCTTTCCTGGAGATGGTATGTTGGTTCATTTGATGGTAAATGTAGGTATAATCAAAAATATACCTTACATGGATGAAATGGATCCTTTTCAGATCGCAAAAGAAATATTTGAGGATTCTTTAAGTGAAAAATCCAGAAAACACCCAGGGATTCTTTGCTTCTGCTCCTTGAATCGGGGCTGCATTTGGTGAAATTTGGTTTAAAAAAAAAACTGAGCGGGAGAATCAACGACTTTGAAATTGGAAAGATCTTCACCTATAAGAGCCCCTCGAAAAAAGAGTATCTCACTGGCTTTTGTAGAATCCGTTAACACAGAACATCTATAGGTCCTTTTGGAACATATTTACTCCACCAATCCACCAGTAGAAAATCAAAGCACCACATCACTCCATCACAAAAACACAACCTAAGCCACATTGTCCAACTCAGTGTAATTCAATTCCCAGAAAGTTGTTTTGCACCAACATCCCTTAGTCTTCCACATCAAGAATTCAACAGTAACTTCACACCTTTCTATGAAAAGTGGCTAAGAGAGAAGGAAAAGTCTTCCAATCTCAAAACTTCCTATCAGTAAATATCAGTAATATTCGCATTTTTGCTTGTTGGCCCAACAATGTCCCTCCAACCCTTCCGGAGATCCACATAAAGTCGCCTCGTTGCGCGTCTCGTTTTCCACCTTCAAAGCTTTACGCGGTGGCTTGTAGCGCATGCCCGTGCGTGCGAAGGAATCCAAGCAACTCACCTGAAGCAACGACAACGAAGGTCCTGTTTCAAGAACATCACATGGTGATTTTGTATATACAAACACATATGATACATGTAATATATATATATACCAAGAAGGCAACTAGTATTAAGAAAATTGGTGAAGACAAATTGGTTTTCTCTAGATTTAGTAACAAAGAAAACTGCAATTTCTGTATGATCTCAGGTCGTTTCTGTTCACACCATCCGAAGAAATAGAACTCACTGGTACATCCACCACGTCAAAATTTCTGATACCAACGTAGCTTCCAAAGAAAAGAGCAATGTAATGAATTGGTATTTCCAAAGTCCAAAACACACGGTCTTCGGAATGGCCAAATACTGTGATGAAGTTTCCATGGGGAAGGTCTTGAAAAGGCTGGACCAGTGGTCCGTCGCCCGTCTCCACTACCAAATTTACACGTATTTTTCCACACTTTCCTACTGGCAAAGGTGAGGATAGATACCCACTGCATCTACATAAAGGCGTCCAATATGTGATCATACAGGTGATCATGTGCTAGGTCAATACCAGTGTTTTGACATAAATTCAATTCTAGAATGCATCTCATTGATACTTGGTCCATGGTACATGTGCATCAAAGAATAAAATGAATTGCATGATATAAAATATTTGCATATATATACACATATACGGGTATGTGTAAATATAGAGAGAGAGAGACAGTATGTGATATATGAGATATATATATATATACAATATATATATATATACATATATGGTTGAACAGTGAGTGTATATAAGATGTGCTGCATTCAGTAATCAATATGAATAGTAAGTGTGCCCAAAAAAAGGCTCTGTGCATGAAATCTCTTACGGCAATACAACAAAATAGCATCATGGATCATCACCGTGCATAATATATATACTCATGTGAGTATAGGCGTAACATAGATAGAAACATTCCGCATGATTCTGCATGTATACATATTCGTGGACCCTTCCTCCTTTGCAAAAAAAAAACAAAAAAACATTCCAAGTGACGCTGACTGCCTCTTTCACTGGGCCTGTCTTGGGGCACGGCCCACGAGGATTTACCAACAAGGCTAGCCACCAATGCCTTAGTCTACTGAACTTGCCAACGTTGAATGACTTGTATGTACTGCTACTGATTTTGACATCTTTCCCAACTATTTCATGTTTGCGTTTGTGTCCCAATTGACTGAAAGGCTGGAATCTGTGCAACTCAGGTTCTTCTCCTGTTGTCTGCCCATATAATCACCTCAAGCAAAGGTGTGAATCGAAATTGATGCTACTTACAATGAAGCATCCAACAGGGCTGATATCTCAAAGAGGCACCCGCCATGTTTGGTTCACAACTTTGACAAGCCATCAACGAGTTGTTCTAAGCAATGACCGGTTTCAACGGCATCACAAACGAAACAACACATATCTGCGCGTCACAAGACATCACAAAACTGGGGTAGAACTTCTTATAGCCATTGGTATTAGCATATTCGATTCATTTGGAGTTGTTTGAAAAACGCCTGATGATTCTATGATTTCACCAAGTTGCGCAAGAGCTCATTGACTGGGACAGCAAGGGCACCTACTTGTTCTGCAAATAACCTTTGCAGGGAAAGGTAAGGGTTCTCCACTGATGGTCAGATCTAGTGCAGCTTTTTCATAAATCCATCCTACCAATCATGAGCCAATGTTTTAAAGCTTTTAAGGGTTTGAAAGCTGGAAGACGGCTGTCATGAGTTCATTGGAAATAAAGATTAAATGACGTGTTGTTTTCCTAGATGGTGAGGGGGGTGTGCGACAAAACCCCCAGGATCCCAATTGTGATCCATGTGCAAAGGTGTGATACTATACAGGTTTCGTTACATTGATCAATTCATTCAACAAAAAAAACATCTTATATTCATATCATCTCTGCATTCACATGACATATACCTTTGCATGGGCATTATAGTTGATGCATGTCAGTACGGCTGTTTTTTCGGGTGCTTTTTGGGGGGAGCACCAAAATCATCATATCCATTGGTTCATTCATCTTGGGATTCACAAATGTTTGACCTGGTCAAGTTATCGCCAGGTCACCCTCCTTTACCTAAGCGTCGCTTTCCCCAGTTGGCGACATTGGCGTGACCTGACCAAACGTTGGTCAGAAAATTCCAGAAACCCGTTTGTTCTTTTGACGTTGCTGCATGTAATGAAAGAGCAACATGCCAACTGAGTACTTATTGACTTCTGATCATATAACAATCTCTTTCTCCCCTAAGTCTCCAGAAACAACGTCAAAGTCATGAGAAGTCGCGTCAACGAGTGTGTTTAAAGGCACGCCACAGACTTGGATTGTTTTATAAGCAGGTGCTTTCCAAAAATACTTGCACACAACCCATCATCTATCCAGCCTTGACGACCATCGGAGGCATGACCCTTTTGGAGCATGCCATAGAAGTAGGAACCCAAATACGCCACAGGAGATAAGCCCTCATTGAAAGCCACTGAACTGGATGAGCTCGTCGCCTTCTTGTTGGGTATCAACGCTTGTCCCAACTTTACGAAGAAGTCCAACCTCTGTTGCTTGGTGGATTAGGGGCACATCTTTCACATCTTCAGTATGAACAAAAAGTGGGTTTATACATAACATGTCCTTTTTCTGCTGATGCCGTTGTGTTCATGACTTTTTGCCATCAGAGAACAACCATGCCAACTTTTAGAGTTATTGATAACAGTATTACAACACCTGATAAACGCAGATGTTTCCTGATACCACCGATCATTCTGAGCGTGATCTTGCGGCTGATGCAAGTCAAGTCGGTTCCATCCACCTTCTCATTACTCTATGATGCGTTCAGCTGGACCCCCGGACCCTCACATTAAATCTTATTCACTTCCGGATTCATTCATAGTCATAGTCCATCCAAGAATGTCTGCATTTCCATGGCAAACCCCGGAATCATGAAAAGAAGCCCAAAGTATCATTGAGATGTACATTTTGGCAAACACTCAGCCATGAGATGCCGTGATCCACATACTTCCAATTAGAAGCAAAGTTCAATTCACTGAACCTCTAGTCCTTCTCCTGTTTAAAAAAAAACACAACGTAACTCTTTAAAGACGTTGATCGTTTAAAATGGAGGCAAAGATTTCATATCATATCACATGTTTTTAGAACATGTTTGCTTTCTACACATGATAAATTTAACACAAACATGTGTTTCATGTTTGCTACTTGTTTCAAAAAGAATCGTGTCAAACTTCTGTCATCTTCTTGTGTCATCTTCTGGTATCAAACAGCACATTATTTTCCAAAAGTCATCTATCTCCCACCCTGACGGTCTAACCCTGTGAGCAGAAGATGATGGAAGATTTAGAACCTCTGGTCCTTCATTTTTTCTTTCAACGCAACATAGTATATACAACTAAAATAAATTAAAGATTAAGATTGCCAAGCATCTCTAAAACTCAGAAACGCTCAGTCGACTGGACAATCGCCAAGTCACAACGCATCATTCAAATCTTCCCCATCTTCTAACCGTTTCACATCCTGAGAGAAAAAATGGGTAAGTGCCATGATGTACCAAGGAGAAGTTAATAGTTTTTCTTGTTCATCCTGTTTCTTTTTGAAGCTAGCGTGGTTTCAGGACATTTTGGCAATTTTGGGACATTTGTCAAGTGGTTGCACAAAGTGATGTTGTCATGGGATTGCCAGTCTCCTATTGTCCGGGTAACCCGAATGTTTTATAATTTTAACTTTATTCCCTTCCCATGTTGTGGCATCTTCTTGCATCTCGTGGTTGCGACAAGATTCCAACCCAATGGTGGTCAAACTAAAAAGTCATCACCATCGTCATCGTCAACATCATCATCATCATCATCATCATCATCATCATCATCATCATCATCATCATCATCATCATCATCATCATCATCATCATCATCATCATCATCATCATCATCATCATCATCATCATGTCATCATGTCATCATGTCATCTCAACAAAACCATCCTCAGCAGGCCCCCCTTCACCTTTGACTTCTACCACAACAAGCATCATGAACCAAGTGAACAGAAGCTCTTTGGAAGGACAGTTCCACCAGGGCATCAGACATGGCAAGGTGCCTCACAGCTTTTCAAGGCGATACTGACACCAGGACTCTCCTCTTCCGGAGTTTTTCAACTCCCTCTCTTCAGTTGTGATAATTTTTGGGAGGGTGTAATGCTGGAAAATCACTGTACCTTTCTGGTAAAACTCTTGAACTTTGCATTGAAAATCACCAAGATGCCCTGTTGAGTGGGGCCAACCCTACTCGCACATTCGCCAAATCAAGCAGCGCAAGGCTGCACAGGCCATGATATAAACTTCATCTTCGTGCTTTTTTGAGTACTGAAAATGGGCATGCCGGCCAGTTGAGATCAAGATACCAGACATGTCTGACATCATGAATATGTTTAGTGTCTCGCATGTTCAAAGTAACATGCGATATGAGGTGTCAAAATGATATGCATTAACCATGTACACATTCATTAATGAAGTGTGAATTAACATAAATACATACAAGTTGCATCAAGTTACCATCTTCGATTCATTGCATTTAAGTCTTCAATCCGAACATAACCTCATTTCCTGCTAGGCTGCATTCTTTTCACTGCTTTTATTGTGAGAAAAAAAAATACAGTTACTCAAACAGCTTTTCCCTTCCACAGCTTCCAAAATGACAACCCGCCTCCAGCCTCCAAAAATCACCTTCGCAGTTTGAGCTTCAAATTCAGGAGTACCAGAATACCACAATCCAATGGGTTTTACAAACACCCCCCGCCACGTTATCCGCACCATGGGGGTGAAACACTCCAGCCGCTCATTTTTCGACATGTTGGTTTGACCGATCTGAAAACCAGCAACCAGCCTCGCTTTGTGCAGCTTGGCAGCCGGTTCTCAGAAGCGTTTGCTTTTTTTTGCTGTTTCGTGGGAGTTCGCGAATAGGTGATCAGTTAAAAAATGTAGCAAAGAAACTCGTACAGTTCGACATTTAACCGTGCCATCTGCTGGGTACCATCAGAAATGCCAGCAAGTAGATTATGATTAAACATTGAAATGATAATTACAATCAAGGATACTAATTATGTATACTGTATACATAATCAATCAGCTTTCAGGATAATCGTCAGAAATTACTTGTTTTAATTGTCATCCTTTCATAGTTCGGTGTAAAACGGACACCCATCTATCGGCCCGCTGCTAAGTCATGCCAAATTTAGACCAAATTTCGAAGGATTCCCTTCCCATCCAATAAGTAAGTAAGTAAGTAGATGTTTTATAAATGCGGTTGTCGCAATGACTTGCAATCCTCATCAATGTTGTTCGAGATATAATCGCATATCTCTATTTTCCATGCATAGAACATCAAATAACACAATGTGTATACTGACTATATACTAAATCACACAGCACAATGCGCATTCTTCGGCTTTTCTTCGGTAGCTGGAATTTTTACGAACTCACGAAACTCGCGATCTCGGCCAGATTCGGAGATGGCTTGGCTTCAGCATATGCCAAGAACCATAGGATGTCGACATCAACTTGGATAGAGTTTTGGTTGGCCAATTTCTGAACTTTTGACAGAAAATTGCATTCTATTGGGAACCAAAATTGAAGATAATTGAAGCATCTGAAGGTTATACACTGTCTACACCCCAAAGTACCCTAAACTGTGACAGGCAAATTGCTTGAGGTTCACAAAACCATCCACACTTACAATGATCATAACTCCACCAACCCACTTCAGAGTCAAATCTGGCTTAAACTGAAACCTTCAAAAATGCCTTCTTAAGGGAAACCACTGGTTGATTCGGCCCTTCTCAAAATGTGTGCCAAGCCGGAGGGGCCGGGCTTCACTCACCAAACCGTTTCCGGAATCTGACAGAAAGGTGCCAAGAAGCTCAGGCGATGCAAACAAGCGTTACATTTCAACTTGCCTGCAAGTCCCTGAGCGATTAAAAGCAAGTAGTATGCCAGGATCAAATACAAAGTTTAAAAGAGATAAAAAAAAACACATTACGGCAATCTGAAATTACTTCAAGGTCTCCTAGCTAATTGATATGAGATGGAGAAAAAAATCCGCAAATATCCTGATTTTGTCGTGTCACTTGGCACATTACTTGATGCTTGTTCGAAGCAAAAAGTCACGGTGACACGTTTGTGAAGCTTGTGGTTGATTCGGAACTTCTAAGCCACGGCCTTTCACGGCACCATGAACAAAAGAATCCGCTCTCCCATCATCCAAGATGGTCTGATCTGATTCGTACAGAGGCATTTCGATGCTTTCAGTACAGCAGGCTTATTTTGTGACGTCATCTTGACCGGTGGTGCGGTGTTGAAAAGCCAGTGGGAAGCATCAACATCCCATGTGATGACATATACAGCAGGCAAAGCATGATGAATCATAGAAATCATAGATAATGATCAAGGAGGTAGGTATAGAGTATGGTACAGTAGGTTGGCTTTCATGGCCCAGCCAACCATAAATATGTTCAATGCTTCCAACACTGTAGTCCTTTGTGTGTGTGTTGAGTATCTTTCCTTTGAAGACCCTCCAAGAATGCAATCTTTAACTTGGGAGATGCATTCTGCATGCTATACATTTCAATACATCATCAGTGGCACCTGCACCTTCTATTTCAATGCCGCACGAGAGGCTATAGATCCACCCGAAGTGGATCCCAAAAAAAGAAAGAATCATACGAATCAATGAAACGTCTTCTGAAAATACCAAGGGAAAGATGAAATTGTTGGTTTTGTTTCAGCGAAACTGAGAAGTTCCGTTACTTTTCAACCTGTTTTCCGGTTCGAACCTCATCACCCGTCGATGCAAAAAGAACTGCAGCAGTACGAAACTCAACACAATCGCTATTGGTTTTTCTGACTTCCAAAAAGCATTGAAGTGTAAAATGAATGTGTTTTTCAATCTGTTTTGGTCAGCCAGTTTCAAAACCACAAAATCCATTACAAAATGCCTCACTCACTGAGTAGAATGGTCTGCATACCAGGTCTTGCGACACGTTCAGGTCTTACGACACGTTCAAGGGAAATCTGTGAATAGCGGTAGTAGCTCTTTCGCCAAATCGAAGTAAAAGCCACCTGAAACACCATGAGATTTTGGGACTGCAAGGGGTCAAAGTGCGGCCTGCGATTTTGATAACTGAAAACTATATAGGACAATCGGTAACAAATCGGAGATGAATCATGAAGACAAAGGTTCTGTTTGGTTTGCATCAAGGTTTGACATAACATGTCGATACATTCTAATCTACAAAATTATCCTGCATTTTTCTTGATCAATCTGCACCCTCTCTAAACTCAGGTACACATGCTCCAAGCCCACACAAAAAGCGAATCCGGGCGAATCCGGTTTTCGCCCAGCAGTGTGGAAACTGGAATTACCATTAATTTTTTTGTGTAATTCGAATACTTCAGAGTCTTTCACTTTCACCACTCTTCAGCTGCATTTGAAAAATTGCACCAAGACACCACAATGGTCCACTGTTCAATGTGCGCGTCAGCTGTTATACGCTTAGATCTTAACCTATTGTTGACGTTCAAATTAACGAAAACGAACACGGATGAACAACAAATGCCCCATGTTCTTTTTTTGCATACCATCGATTCATGGCCACATCTCTCGAGTCGGGTGGCTAGGCTGAGGACCAACAAAAAGGTCAAAGCCAACCTTGGTCGATTTGGCTCTCATGGATTTGGGATGCCACTTGAAGTACCAAATCTGACTGATCTATTGGTTCATTTGGCACATCTTCAAGAGAAAGCCACAAGACAGAAAACCCAAATTGTAGGTTGCGGAATGCTGCCACACATTTGATCTTATCTGTGTATATAGATACAATATATAAATATTTATATATATATATATCCACATCCTTCTCTAAATATTGGATAAGTTGTTGTTTATGTCTAACGCTGGCGAAAGCAAACAAAAAAACAGCCGTTTCAACTCTCAGCCTCGATGATTACCATCGAAGCGAGGGAGTTTAGGTTACCCAAAGAATTGTTTGGCTGGCTCCAGCTCAAGGTCCATTTTTTATAACCTAGCAATGGGAGAGCCTTGCACCTCCAATAAGTTTGCAACATGCATGCCTGTAATATGTCATAAATATATATACCTAGTATGGCCTAGAGATTCAAGACACGTATGGTAACAATCATGTGTACAGAAGGTATTTTGTATTTCCGTACGCATAAAAGTCACAACCCCAAAAAACGTTCAGTACGTGTAAGTCAACTCATCTCATGTCCACAAATGAGAATCAAAGGAATACGAAATGTGTCAGTCAGTGCACCCGCAGAGAGCAGTTTTTTCCCTTCTTCTACTACGACTACGACTACTACGAGTACTACTACAAGGTGAAAAATCCTCACCACTATTGATGTCGACCTGTCAATCGCACATTACGTATTGCTTGGTACTGCAACTGGAGAAGCGCTCGATTGACCCAATCAAAAGCCCCAAATCATTCATCATACTCCAAGAAGGCTGTCCAGAAGATCAAAAAGATGTTGTCTTCTTCGTATCATCTGTGGATGTCTTTTGGTTTGCGTGTGGGATTCCATCTTTGTGGAATATCCAAGTTTCCATCAATTTCCTTTTTGATTGGCAGTCGCCATCTCACCAATGAACCGTTGCTTGTCTGCTGTTCTCCGCTAACCCTAGATCCCATCCAATCGTTGCCAAGTAACAACATTTCCCAGCCACTAGTCTGCAGCATATTGCCAGTGATGTTCGATTCCACTTGCTCATATTCTCCAATCTGTGACGGCACAATATCCTCATGTGGCTCGTGAGTCACAGAGTCTCTAGCCACTGGGATATGGATCAAGATTGAAAACCAGGAAAAGGCACTGCCTTTGGTGAATCCAAGAAAGTCTTGTAGCATTTGTTACGTGGTCATGAGAAACCCATAGTTTAACTTCATACATACACGTGTGCATGCCCCACGTTCCTGGTCCCCCCCATCGTATGGTGCCCACAGACATAACTGATACTTGCGATACGAGCAGTAATTCGAGTACTAATAGTATTAGATTACTGTATAGTACTTAGCAGTAGCGATCGGATCAGCATTGGTATTATAGCATTTGCATTAGCAGTAGAATTAGTATTTACGCTAGCAGCAGCGGCAGCAGTAGTAGTAGTAGTAGTAGTAGTAGAAGTAGTAGTAGTAGTAGTAGTAGTAGTCGTAGTAGTAGTAGTAGTACTAGTAGTAGTAGTAGTAGTAGTAGTAGTACAGAAGTATGACAAAAACAACAGCAACGGCGACCACTGCAGCGGCGGCAGCGACGGCGACGACTATGACTATGACTGCTAAGTACTATACTAGATGTATATACATATATATATATATATTCAGAATATGGTGTAAGCTTTACGTATATATAATCACTGTTAATAATCGCATATCACATACTAACACGTATTGTTACACATGATTACATGTCCATACATGTACATCCATATATCGCTACATATACATTTTATTACATTTATTGCAAATATGAACATATGCAATACGAACAGGTGTTACCGGTGTTACCTTTTCCATGACTCCAAGGAATAGGATCCAAGGGGCCGTGAGATTGAACTTGTCCTGAGCCATGCTTCGCCTCAGCTTGGCGCAATCACCACAAAATGGAGAGCAAGAAGTTCTGGGCAATGCAAAGGGTACAACATGATACTCTGAAATAAACAAAAATTATCACCAAAAAACAAAAATCATCAAACAACACTGTCTAACACTTGAGACATAAAGATGTGATGAATGGTTGGAAATGGCCATGAATGACTTTGGCATGAGTTGATGAATTTCCTCGTCAAAAAACATCGTTTAAAAAAACAAATGACCAAAAAAGACACGAAAAGCACAGCAAGTGACATCTTCTTTCTCCATGCATCTCCTGCAATTTCCAGTCCTGCCAGGAAAAATAGCAGAGTGAATGACCAACTGATTTTCTGAATAGCCGTCCATCCATTCCGCAAACCTAGCGGTGCCTTGCAGTTTAGACGTTGGGCTCGCCAAATTTAAATATAGTCAAAAGTCAAACGTCTGCTCTAAACAAGCCTACTATCTACTTATTTACTCATCTAATCTATCCATCTATCTATCTACCTATCTAACAAATCTGTTCATCTACGTACCTATCTATCTTTCTTTCTTTCTGTCTTTCTTTCTGTCTTTCTCTCTTCTTTCCTTCTTTCAATCTATTTCTCCCTTTCTCTCTCTCCCTCTCTCTCTCTCTCTCTCTCTCTCTCTCTCTCT
>DF240551.1:6311-57542 GCA_000507305.1 Breviolum minutum Mf 1.05b.01
TTGCTGGGTGCCGTTGTACTGTGCTAGTGGTGGGGGGGGGGTGACGACCAACTTTGGGGGAGTGGACGTGGTACCTTGATAACACAAAAATTGGTTTTTGCTATCTGGGGTCTATGCTGGTATAATTTTAGTTTTCTTTAGTTTTTTCTGCCTTTTTCATTTGTTTTGCTTTCGTTAGCCTTTTGAAGCTGGATTTACCAAGCATATCAAAAATAGCATCACCCAGAGAACACTACCAGTGTTCATTGTCCATGGTTTCAATGGCAATCTTTGCAATAAACATGAAGCCTCTTGAAAGAAGAGTAGTGATAGTACACACAGAAGGAAACAACTGCCAATGATTGTTTGTCATCATCCATGCCGTCTGTGGCAGCATGTTCAAAGAACCAAAAGGATGGAAACACAAATTCACAGAAAAGTAGTGATAGTACACCCAGAGAAGAGCTACCAATGATTGATTGTTGAGACATGTTATTAATCGTACTATTGTGCAATGATCAAGACTCCTCAAAAAACAGTTGAAACAACACGTGATGAAGAACACATGAAGATCAGCTTTGTTGGCTTTCTTTTGGAATTTTGGAAATTTCCATGAATCGTTTCAAATTGTCATGATTCCTGCAGGATTTCCTTGGCCCTATTTTTTTGTCCATAGCATTGAAAGAAACTTCAGGTCTGACATGGTATAAAAGTGCATGTTTGATCATGGCTCTTCCCGCAGCTTTTTAGGCTTTTCGCATGTGCAATGTGCTGACTCCTACACCACGTGACTTTGAATAATCTTGTTTTGGATGAACTGACAGTGTTTGCAGCACAAATTGAAAAGATTCACATCAAAATCCAAATAAGCAAACAGGCTTGATTCAGCTTAATTGCCCCAAGTTCATTTCATAGCTGCTCCCATGTCTGAGTTGCGGGAAGCTGCCAGACAAGAACGCTCATTCAGGCTGTGCAACATACAAGATGGTAGAGCAAAATATTTGACTTGCACAGGGGAGGGCTACAACTGGTCTGGATCGTCGTTGACATTCCTAGCTGACGGCCCAGACGATGATAGTCAGCTGTGGCTTGCCATCAGCTATGATCTTGATGCATGGAAGTTGAAGAATGTCAAGTGGGGTCTATATCTTTGCGCACATCAAGGTCTAACTGGTCAATTGGTTTTCAGCCATGTCAGGAATCTGGAGGCTGATCAAACCTGGTTTTGTCGCAGTTTTGCCAATGGTTTCTTTGACCTGGAAAATACCCTTCATGGCGTCATTTTTCCGTCCTCCAAGTGGTGTCTTGAACTTCGAGAGCATCGGTCAAGAAGCGATAGTGCATGGGTGCCTGTAGGAAATTCACGTGCAGTATCTCTTCTTGCTGGAGCTGCAGCAACTGGAGCTGCAGCGGTTGGACTTGGTTATATGCTCTCAGAAGGCCGGCGCTGTGCTGAAATTTAGGTCTTTGAGGCCATCTGTTGCTGATATAGATACTCTCACCAATGTAAAAGGAAATGCCACGGGATCCGTTTTTGATCTCGTAACTTGTTTTACTTGCAATAGTATTGGTGGTGGTGGTTGCAAGTTTGGTGGAGAGGAGAGTGTGATGCCATGGACGGGTGCCATGCATGGTGGGGTGCCATTGCTGGGTGGCCATGTGTAGCACTCCTCCAAGCCCTTTCATGCCATCTGGGTCTATGCTGTTTTAGAAGGATGGTGTTGTAGTACTGTTCCTTTACACTTTTCCTTTGTGTCCAATGGCATCACAGTCCAGGAAACAGTGCTGCAGCAGGTGAAAGATCATCGCAGAATCGTCGGAACACAAGACAGCAACAGTCACGGGCCGTGGAAGACGATTCCGTCGCTCGGGGTGTGGGAACTCTGCTTGGAGCCGTTGGAGCTGCAGCTCTCTTTGCTTATGAAAACTCAAAGAGCACCTTGATTTTGTTTGGAAAGTTCGCACAGTTTGACACCTGTTTGTGTGCAAAATCTTTCAGGGTCTCCCTCGGGTTTCGTGTAAGATCATTCCAGGCTCCGAATCGGCAGCTCCCCCTGACACAAGATCCAATCCTGCGCAGACAAGCCAAGCTGCTCAGAGTTCCTCGGTGATTCGGTTTGTTCCCCGGTGATTCACAAGTGATTTTGTTGTTGTCCCCGTCTGACATCTTATTCTACTCTAGATTCTAGAGGGCAGTTGAGTTTGCTTCCTCCCAAGACAAGATGACCTTGCGACTTTGCAGGAACCGAAGCTTCACGCAGTGAAGTGGGAGCAACAACTGATTCAACTCGAGCAAACGCTGCTCCAAGTGCTGGAAGAAGTGCTGACAATCCAGGCCTCTCGAGTTTTTCAAGTTTGGACTGAGTTGAAACAGGGTGAGTTGGTCTATTTTTTCCCTTGTTGTTCGGGGGGAGTCCAGTGCTTGTGTACAGACTGTCACATTGCTGCATGTTGACACATGAATACAGAATGACACGTTGGTAACAGCACCTGATACCAACCCATCATCAGACATAAAAGAACATGTGATAAGAACACATAATGATTGATGGGTGATAATACGCAACATGGGATATACGTGGGGTAAAGGTAAAGTAGATATACATAAGGTTCTGACCAAACATGGATGCAAAAGCTGCTACGCAAGAGCTGACTCTTTCTTGCCATAGTAGCACGCAGATGCACCTGGCTTCTTGCCTGCTTCTATTGTTGGATATTGTTGTTTTGCAGTTTTGCGCGTGTTCTTCTCGCTGTTGCTCTTTTCTCTGATCTCTGCCTTTGCATGTCTGTCTCTGCTCTTGTGTGTTTGTAACAAGGGTAAAAAGAAGAACAAAATCGCATTTCTCAAGTGACTTTTTGATTGCTTTATTTTTGTTTCACATCAACCATGGTTAAGTTTGCTTCCTCCCAAGACAAGATGATCTTGCGACTTTGCAGGAACCGAAGCTTCACGCAGTGAAGTGGGAGCAACAACTGATTCAACTCGAGCGAACGCTGCTCCAAGTGCTGGAAGAAGTGCTGACAATCCAGGCCTCTCGAGTTTTTCAAGTTTGGACTGAGCTGAAACAGGGTGAGTTGGTCTATTTTTTCCCTTGTTGTTCAGGGGGAGTCCAGTGCTTGTGTACAGATTGTTGCTTTAAAAGTTCACACATGTGTGGTAGATCACAACCAAATGACATGATCTTGACGTTACATGATGGAGTAGGGTCATCTCTACATCTAAAAGGAATCCGGCTGCTTTAAGATTTGGAAGATAATCAAGAGCCACGGGAAGACTTAGTAAAGCAAGACCAGTGGTTCTCATCCTTAGCCTTATGGAAGCGTGCTGCCGTTCCAGCGCAAAAAAGTGTTCTCATTATCAACCCATAAATTTTGCATTGTGTCAGTTCTGTTCCCCCTCCTGGGGCTTTGTAGGCTGTCCCCAATCCGTTTCCCCCTTGTCTCCTGTCTGCTGTTGTTTGCCTGTCTGGTCCTGTCCTGCCTACAAGAGTGTAGATTCCTCTTCTGCTTGGTGTGAAGTTTCGGCCTGTAGAGTTCTTCATCGAGTCTGTGTGCATACCTTCTGCCCACCTGACCGCAAAGCCCCTGTCTGCCTTCCCTGTCCGTTTCCTCTCTGCCTATCAGGCCGGGGGGAGAATTTCATTTGCAAAGCAAAACAGTTCCCCTGAAGCAAAGGCTTGCACCACCGCGCCATACGTGCTACCATATTTACAAGCTGCAGCGCAACATTTGTTGAACTAAACGTGACATGTGGATTCTTTACATGGCTCAACCTGATGGAGCGAACATGATATATACATCGCGTAGACATGGTGACTCAACATCCCCAGAAAGACCCCATTCAGTGTCCCCGCAAGAACCTTTCCCCCT
The DNA here is from genome assembly GCA_000507305.1 of Breviolum minutum Mf 1.05b.01. NCBI lineage: Eukaryota > Dinophyceae > Suessiales > Symbiodiniaceae > Breviolum > Breviolum minutum. Next base: position 10,161 of record DF240551.1, read on the forward strand.
ATCTCCAACCTCCCTCCGAAGTCGAACCCTCAAGGTGTGTAAGCACGAAAACATTTTGTGTGTGCAGATGACCGCCTTCCCTTTGCCCAAACATCCTGCACGCTGCATTTTACTGCGTTTTGACTTTTTGGAACTTCTTGCTCTGTACGGCCTTCTTGCATGCGAGTTGAAAACACAAGGCCTATAGGCTTGACAAATGTATGTTTTCCGCTGTTTGTTCACTCAGCCTAAAAACGCTTCAGAAGACAAATTGTTCGGGCTTTTTTTGAATTCGCAAATCCCAAAAAGTGTTGACTGACTCATTTGCGCCCAAAGCCACTGTAAGATTTTTCCCTGTAAGATACAAAAGGACTGCTGTCTCCATCTTACTTTCACTTTCCCTTTTTAACAAATCCCGACACATTATAATTTATGATTATAACATTAGCAGAATTCATGTTTTTCTTATTTTTTTGCACGTTCACTACAACGGAGTGTCATGGTCCACAACGTAGCTGGATTAAAACCTCGCGAGTGCTGAGCGGTTCATTCGGGATTGAGTTCAAAGATTATGTACCGACAAGCATATGAAGCGCAGCGAGCACCAAAATGTGGCAAAATGCCGCGTGAAGAATTGACACCTCGTTTCATCTAGTTTCATGTATTATTCACAAGACGTACTACATAATCGGTCTCAGACACCAGCTGGAATTTCTGAAATCCCAAGCAGGAATTGAATTCTCAGTGCCAAATATTTCTCCGCACAGCACTTGGCCTGCGTTTTTTTTTCAAATAGGCGCAATCCGAAATCCAAATGTGACCCCAAAGTGTGCAGCGTTTGGATTTTGTTGATTTTGCAACCTGCCTTGAAGAGGTGATGGGAAGGACGAGAAGGAAGCAGAGGTCTTGAAGACCATATCCTTGATGAAAGCTACCCCGTTGACTCAGCAGGAACTGGAGCTCAGTACTGTGAGGAAACTACTGATCAACATCTATGAGAACCCAGGTGAAGTCAAATATCACAGGATTCGAAAAAGCAACCACAGCATTCAGCAAAAGCTGGTCTCCGACCATTCGTTTTCCTTGCTGAAACATGCAGGCTTCCAAGAAGATGCTGATTCTATGACTTACTCCAATAGTATTCATACAGAATTGGTTTTGGGCCTAGTGGAGTCAGCTGTTGCAGCTGTGGATCTTAAACTTGAAGAAGAGTACAAAAAGGAACAACTTGATGCCTTGACAGAGACATTTCACTCTCGTTGTGAGGGCTCATCGGCTAGCCGTTGCCGGGAAGATTTGCTCGAAATCTGCTCCGTCTTGGACAGCATTGCTCAACACCCAGGTCGCTGGAAACACAAACAGCTCAACACTTCGACATGCAAAATTCTTAGAGAGAATCCCTGCAGTCTAAAGCTGCTCGAATGTGCTGGATTTGTAGATGATGGCAACAGTGTGACATTCAAAGATTGCAGTCCTGAGCACTTGAAGTATGTGTCCGACTTTGCCCTCCGCATCATTCGTCTTTGCAATGAGAGCGCTTCGCTGGCAGATTCTTCAAGCTGTCAAGACTTTACTGAAGCCGAAGAAACGTTCGACTTGGAAACTCCAGTGAATCAATCTGAAAGCATCAGACAAGTTGTGGCACACTATGAGAAGCTGCTGGAAGGATCATATGCTCAACGCTGTCGAGATGATTTGCAGAGCATCAAGTCAATTGTTGATGGCATCAAAAGGAATCCAGATAGGTTCAAAAACAAGCCGCTGAACAGGTCATCTCAGAATGGCTTAGAGCATTCACAACTCAATTTGGATTTTCTTCGTTTTGCTGGCTTTGTGGTGGATGATCAGGGTTGCTTGACTTTCAGGAATTCGGATTCTTTGGAAACGGCTTCATGCTTGATTGAGAACTTGCTCGCAGAAGAAGTTGAGGAAACCCAAAGTGAATTCTCCCAGGCTCCAGATTCTTCATCTGATCGCAATTTGCAGAAAGGTCCCGCACTGCGTCGAATGCTGCTCCACACAATTCGCTTCACTCAGTCCAGTGTGGCATCGAATTTCCGGGATGGCCAGCCACTTGAAGCATTGGTAGAGAAGCTGCGGAATGGCATGTCCACCGATGAGCTTCCTCCAATAAGGGTTGTGGAGCAGATGGGTTTGCTATGGTCCCTTGACAATCGGAGGCTTCACTGCATGAGAGAGGCTTTTCCAGAGCGTCGCCACCCAGATAAAACAATTTTGGTGCAAATGGAGACTTGCTCAAAGGCCACTGTGAGGAAAGAGTTTCTGAGCAAATTCACCACAGGAACTGACATTGTGAAGAGATGTCCTCCTGGCAATTCTCGACCAAAGGCCAAGAGCAAAGCAGCACGCTGAGTAAGCACATCCTAGGAACTCTTATGAGTGATGGGGCAGGGCACTGTCACGTGTAGATCGCAAAAAGATACAAGCTTGCGAAGCAAGCTGACAAGAGCTAACAAACATGTTTTTTTCTATCCGCAAGCCTGCCATTGCTGGATAGGTAGTGAGTAGATGTGCAGCAAGGCCCCTTTTTGTGTTTGAGAGGCAACGGCGGTAATGTGTGACTGTGCTAAGAAAGCCAGCCAGGCGCTTTTGGCAACACTACTTGCTACAATGCTGTATGACTACTCATTGTTACTTGTTTTCTTTGTCTTCAATCTGTAAATCAAGAATAATGCTTCCCTAGTTGGATTTCCTACAAACCTATCCTGTGCCACTTGCCACTCATCCATGGCCGAGGGTCTACTGTCTGGCAATCCCAGAGTGATTGGGTTTTTGACGCCACGAACCACTCACATTCCACTGCGTTACCATGGACCAGCGTTTCTTCGCTTGGAAGAAAAATAACCTGCTTGCCAATCGTTGAGTCCCACATCATTAGAACATCGTGCATCAGAGAGCCAGGTTGGGAGCACTGCATTGATTTTAATATAGCTTTATCGTGATACCGTAGATAGACAAACTATTGAAACCTTGAGGAAACTCGGCATTTTTGGAAAGCAGTTTGATGCATGCGTTGAACAGAACGGCGTTGGACAAGTCGCTCGTTAGTTTGAGGTACGTTGACATTTCGGCTTGCAAATTCGGGTCTTGCAGCCGACTGTAAACTCAAAAATTATCAAAGTACCCCATGATGGCTTCAACATCATACAGTTCGAAAAAGTTGTCATTTTTGTTTGATTCTCTTCTTTTACTGCACGCTGCGCAAATCCTATTTGCAACAGGTTCTAAAACTTGCAATTCACTTGGACAATTTTCTGCTTGAACTTCAGGGCGGTCGTAGTGTTTCAGATTGAGACAGTGCAACATGTCACAACTCCGGCGTTTGCTAGATGGCCTTCACAGTGGTGCCTTGGTGCTTTCTGAATATTCACATGTTTAACGCATCTTTTTGGCATAGTTAATTGTGAATGGTATTCTTGTTGGAGTCCGTATTTTTGTTTGTTTTTCATTATGTAGTTTTTAAACTGTTGCCTTGTCTTTTACGTCCTTTATGTCACGTCTTTTAATCTCTCTAGTTCTTGCTCCTCCTCCTGCTGCTGCTGCTGACGACGATGATGATGACGATGATGATGACAATGATGATGACGATGATGACGATGATGATGACGATGACGATGACGATGACGATGCCGTTGATGATGATGATGATGATGATGATGATGATGATGATGATGATGATGATGATGATGATGATGATGAGGATGAGGATGAAGATGAAGATGAGCAGGACCAATGTGAATTGGTTGTCTCAGGTGTGGTGACCGAGAGTTCGAGCTTTGCCGAGGCACCTCCACATACGGCTTTGGGCTATGGGAGGGAGGGTTGGGTCGTACAGAATTAAAGATTACAATGATGACATGGTGTAAAAAAGCATTTACTGTACTGAACATCATAGGCGGAAATGCATGAGGAAAATACTAAACTGAAGATGTGCACAAACAATATTTACAGAGAGAAAATCAAGAGGAACTGACAACCAGTGTCTGAGACGATTGAAAATCTGCATTATCCAATTGATTTGCTCTCTAATCTGAAGATCATCGCAGCTTCTCCTTTGACAGGCTCCGGTTGCCAAGACACCTGGCCCCAAAGAGGGCGAACAGCCCCTTGGCCCCCACATGACAAGTTGGTTTGAAGTGTTTGGTTGAACAACACTTTCATTCACTCTGATTTGGAAGGATTGAACATCACGTGTCCATTTCTATAAAGCTGACAACTGACCAAAAGCACAATTGTTTAGCAAAGATTTTGCTTCGTGATTTTGACACTGAGTCTGAAGCCTGTCAAAGAATCAAAGTGGAAGAAGTAGAGAGGAGTCAAATGCGTTTGGTGCACCTGACTTCCACGGCCAAAGGACTGTGAACCTCTCGCAGAACGTGGGCTGTGCACCTGGATTTCGCTGCATGTGCCCTGGATTTTGCAGCAGATGGGCTTCAACTGAATCGAATGTTGCACAGCGCCAGGTCTTTAACCAGTGAGTTTGGCATTGAGCACAATGGCCTCATTCTAAGACGGAAGGGGTTGACATAGCCTGAAAAGAATCGATGTCATGTGTTCAGATGAGTGTTTTCCTCTTTGATGCTGTTCATTGTTGTCTGAGCCTTCTTTCATACACCTTCATCCTGTTCCTTACACAATCCTGCAGAAGGATACTTGCTTGTGGTCTGGCTTGTGGTCTGAAGCACCAGGAAGAGGAAGGAAGGTGATGAGACCGCGTTGTTATAAGTAATCAAACGATAAACTTCTCGGAATTTCAAGGTGAGTACAAACGCGTGCCAACGCCGCAGCTCCCGCCTCGCTTTGATCAGCGCCCTGTGTGGGAATGGGGCTGCCCTGCTAGAGGCTTGATCCATTCGTCAGAGTGTCAGTAGGTTCATTTTTTTCCATCCTAAAAATTTGAAGAGGCACATTGACAGCGCAGGGCAAGTGCCAACCGCCAAAGCCAGGCAAGAAACTGTAGGACTTGGGAGTTGGGATTTAGGAAGGGAATTGGGAAGAAAAGAGCTGAGCTGCAGAATTCCTTCTGCGGCATCTCATGGCTGTTTCTGTTCCCCTCCGGAGGCGATGAAACCGAAGCAGGTGGGGATGGGCAAACTCCACCTGATTTTCAACGAGTTGTGGAGTAGCTTCAGCGATTTCCTGAGGTATGTGCTGGTCCCAGGACTCCATGATTGTTGGGACCTCAGAGGTTTCCATGTTTCATTAGATGTGGAAGGCAACTTTTTTCCATGACTGCCATCGTGTTGCTTCAAGATTTTCATCTTCCAAAGGCTGTTTCCACAGCAGCTGGTAGGGCAGTCCAAGCTTTGCATCTTGTCCAGGCAGGGCCAAAGACTCCCTGCGGCAGCGATGGGGACAAGTGCCCTGGGTTTGATTTGCTTGTATCCAAATTGATTCGCAGTTTGAAGAGGAAAGTTGGGAAAAGGCCCTTATAGCTTTCTTGATGTTTGCATTTACTATGACAAGTATCTCAAGTTTTGAGTGGCAGGGCAGCACGGCAACACGTAAATTGACTGACACTCGTACTTAACCTGTTTGAGCTTTCTTCTCTTCATTATCGCTGAGGTGCATGTGTGTGAAACCGGTGACCAGTGATGGGTCTGTTGGTTATGGGTGCCTTTCTTAGAGATGTTGATTCATTTGCAGCAAGTCTCATAAATACTGTATTTGACAAGTTGACAAGCCGAATTGTGTATGTTCACATCGCTTGCGAAGTGGGGCGGTTGTGGCATGCAATACATTTAATAGACTGTGGAGTGTGTTTGTTTGCTTTGCAAGGAATAAGAGCCGCGAAATCCTGCCAGAATACACTGAAGGTGATTCTGGAGATTACGGAGCCCCTTTTGCTGCATTGCAACCACACGCACGCATCCAGCACAAACACACTTGGATGCTTCATTGACTCGAATTGAGTGATGACGAAGTACGTTTCTCAAACTAACTTCTATTCTTTGCGAAGTTCGCTTTTCCATTTAGCCGGGGAAAAAAGGAGGGTGGCACGGTGGCACCCTACTCATCTTGACAGGAGGAGTTGAGGTGGTCATGGGGAACTTTCAAGTTCAACCTATGCCGCATTGCAACTTGGAGATTTTTCATGAAGGGGTCTGCAAGAGGGGAAATCTACATGGTTTTTTCAGGAAGGAGGACGTGACCGGTTTTTGACTGGCATGATGGCCATGCTTATTTGTGAGGCGATGATTGCTTAGCTTTGAGCGCACACTGGGACTGGGCCTGAATGAATGGTGTTGTCATGTTTTGCTGCATACAGAGAACTTCATAAAGGTACCCATCATTACTCATTGCAATTTGCACAAGATCTATGGTTTCCTCTCTGCTCACAATGTCACAGTTTCTTGAGTGACAGTCATATGGTCTTGTTGAGAGCATTTGCCAATCTTGGACCCTTTCCACTAGTGCAGCAGTGCAATTGCTATCGCAGGACGACTGTGGGCAGTGTACAAACTGTAGCTACGGCACCAAGATCTTGGATGGTCGGCCGCAGCTTGATTGATTCAGCAAGACATCAATTTGTTATAAAGGCTACCCTTATGTTATATTCTGTGAGAGTTTGGTTTTAGCCTTGAGGTCAAGTATTGAAGCACTTCACAACTTCTTGATGATTATTATGTGTGGCAAGTGTAGAAAGGATATAGACCTAAAAACATCAGCACTTGTAGGATGGATGGTGCAGACCATTCGAGAGGTAGAAGGCAGTTGATCTTTTCTTGTGGCTTGGCTGAGGACTCTTGCGTGCTACGACAAGAACTTTCAGGTGAGGGATGTCTCGGGGGATTCCTGGAAACGGCTTGTGGCACACTGTTGACCGGGAAAAGAAGGAGATGCTGCTGGTAGCATTTTTTGGATAGGGTCTTATGCCATGTGTTGACTAATGCTCTGATTTGGCAACTGCAAGAAAGGTTAGTTTGGTGCTGTGAGCAAATACTCGCTTTCGGTTTTTGTCAGGATCCAGCAGCAACAACTTTTTGTTTGGTGCGAAGAAAAATGGGACTTAATGTTTGCAGCAACGGCTCGTGGAAGCAAGATCGATGAACACCTTTTCATTTCAACCAAGGTTTGAGTAGGTTTCCCCCAGCTCAACACCTCTGTTCATGTGTCTTCCCTGTCAGCCTCCGGGGCAGCCTGTTCAAACACAAGAGCCACCGAAAGTGGCTTGGCCAAAATGATTTTTTTCCTGATGACATGGCAGTTCTTGGAATTTCCTCACTGCTTTGACTGTTGGTGGCCTCACAAGCTTCTCTACATGATCTTATTCAACATCCCTGTAACCGGTATCCTCCAGCATCTGGAGAGCCATAAAATCAACCTTGCCACTAGTCTTTCTGTTCCAAGTTGCTCCGCTCAAGTCTTCAGGATGAGTATGAGGGAAAAGAACATATTCTACTCAAAGGGCAAGAGCCTGTTGAGCAGGCGCCTTTCATCCTGGCTTCATTTACAGCCTGTTTGTTTGGAAGATTTCACTTGCCAAACCATCACTTTTTCTACTCTCAGCTCTTGACCCATGGCCCAGGATTTATGGGTTATTCCACAGTATCCTGTGTTCCTTGCCTGAAAAGCTGGTTCCAAACTGCTGCTCTTGTCGTCATTTTTTTTTCGAGGTGATTGCATCATCAGCTAGTTGTTCATTGTTGGTTTCGGTTGGTGGTTTTGATTCCTGGGATCCCTTATGAAAGGGATTGTTACTTAAGGTACCCTGCCAAACCACCGGGTCCCAAACCAACAATTAACGTCAGTTGCAAAGGTGGGATCCACAGCCACCTGGAGTGGAGGAAGAAGCTCCAACCAGTGCGAAGCCCCGATGGACAGATGGACACCAACCCCACCGAGCAGAGCTTGGGACTTGATTTTAGTGCCTGCTGAGGTGGTCAGATTTTCCCCTTCCAGATGAGTACGGAGCCATTGTCCAACGAGGCGCCTAACAAAGTCCTTGGTGAGTTTGTTGGTATGTATTGGGCCCCTATGTTTCAAATCAAAGGGGACTCTTAAGGTCCTCAGCGCAAACTTAACGTAGCCCCATGAATTCCAGAAATGACGTTTGAGACAATGACCTGTTGAAGGCATGGGTGAAGGCCTACAGAGCTGCTGCACCAAGGATCCAGCAGCTCACTCAGGGTTGCAAGATATTTTACTCTAAATTTTACTTTCTTTAGATAGAATCTGTATGGGTTTTATGCAGATCTCAAAATATCTATCATAGGGGATATACCGGGATTGATATACCCATATATTTTCGGTGTATATGGGGGTTGATGATTTTTCGAGATTTTTACCATCCCCCCACGGGGCCCCTTCCCAGCATTTTCCCTATCTTGTGAGGTCCTTGATGGATGATATTGCTTCAAAGCTGAAGACCTGGGGTCCCGGAGCGCCACAGACCAAGTGCTCCTATGGATTGGAGGAACGTGTCTTGAAGGCCCCGCAACAATTTCTCACCCCCAAAACAAGCGAATCATGGGGGGTTGATGGAAGAATATCCTGCATGAGGTGATGGTTATCTAGATAAATCTTAATGTTTGATACATTTTGGGTTGGTCCAGGATTTTGACTATCAACGATAGCAAAGAGGTGTGCAGGTTGAGTGGCAGCCATCACTTCTTGATGGGCTGTTGATGAGTACGATGAATGGTATTTGGTAATTATGCACGCCTGTTTATTGGTTTTGCCTAAAATGTCAGGCCCCCACTTTGGTGATGATTTTTGAACGTTGCGGGAGGCCAATACTGCAAGACATATGTGCAAAGAGATGCAAACCCTGCAGGTCTGGGCTCTGAAAATGCTTCCTTTCAAAATTCAAGGGTGTCAAAATGTTGCCATCATGTTTTTTCTATCCAGCCAGAAGATGGACAATCTTTTTGTTGCGCTTTGGGATACTGACCATACTGACCATACTGAAAGCCTATGGCCAGGCAACCTTGGCTCCAGGAAAATTGGGTGCCTTTCCACGCAAAGCCGAAGGAGCCATGTGATTTCTTGTCGATTTTTTTCGTTGAAAATCGCAGCATTGGGTGAATCACGATGAACAACGAATGGTGAGTAAACAGTATAGATGTAGTGCTATATACCGTCATGGCTGTTGACTGCAACCATTTGACCTGGTGTGCATCACTGTAGATTGAAAGGCCGAAAGCTCCTTTGTGAGCACACAAAGAAGGCCTGCCAGGGGGAAAAGTAGCTGGGGCATGCCATGGCGCATGTTTTTCTGTCCTCAGAGCCTATTATATAATATACCTTTGTCATGATTTATCCATACAACGCAAGCGATACTTCTAGATACGAGAAGTTGGAGAGCAGCACTATTTTTATATTTGTCGTGTTTTTTGGCAAAGAATTTGCCTTTGCAATGCGATATAATTTTGGAGTTTCGCTTAAAGCACCTAGCACCACTGCTTGCATACGCTCCTGATTCTGTTTTTTGCTAGCTACCAACAGATTGAACCTGCAGGATGAATGCTCAAGACTCAATTGCTATGGCAAAAGCGATGAGTACACTCAAGCAGTGTCTCAGTTGCAAGATTCAGTCTTGATCAGAGTCGTGCTGCGCATGCACTGTGCCAGAGAGATGTAGTACTAGGAGAAGAGGCGATTCTGAATTACACCATGCCGGAAGATTGCTGTTGTCAGGGAAGATTTTGGGAATCCCCGCAATCCCCGCCACATTAATCCAAGTATCATTCCCAATGTGATGGGCAAGATGTGGAGCTGAAATTATGCTTTGCATCATTCCTTCAGGTTGCTGCCATGAAGAAGAGGAGTGCAGCGTGCAGGCTTGCAGCTACTGATATTTTGTCGTACAGCAGTGGTAGCTACTTAAAGGGCATTCAGTGGAACGAAGCGTTTTGCGATTGGATTTTATGTCTTGAGGGTTGTTCAGTGGCATCGATGGGATTTGAAAGCCTTATAGACTACAACAAAACGGCTCAAAAGTGTTCATTTGTGAAGGCCAAGAAGCAAGTGTTTGAGTGTGGCAAATTGAATGCAAGAAATGCCAGTGAAAAAACAGATCTGGCGAAACATCAAAAATACAGGCCAGTACATAGCTGGGCATAAAGTTGTGCCTGCTTCTTTGTTTGAGGCAAGAGATGGAAGAAAAAAACAACAAAGATGACCAGAAGACTGAGGTGTGCTTTTGCCAACAATTCACTGAAGCGAAGCAAGATCCAAACCCTTTTTTTGTCTTTCGACAAAAGAAAGCTTGAGTGTTTCGTTCAAGGGGCTTTTGCCATGAAAACGGTGGTTTCCCGTTTCAAGGCCAAAGGAGGAAATGTAAAGCCAAAGATCGGTGGCATGAGTGACACTGGGCTGAGTTTTCGGCACCATGGTGGCCATGATGGATTGCCAGGAGTCATTTTTTTATCCAAGCCTAACCGAGCCCCAACAAGTTGGGTGTGTTTTTGCTGATTGAAAACTAGGTCACAGGTTATTACTTGAGCGCAAGATCTGATCTGAGCCAAGGTGAAAGACTTGATGAAAGAGGAGGCACTGTGATGGAAACAGCTGTTGCAAAGGTTTGAAGCGTCGAAATCCGAAGCTTTTCTGGTTGTTCCCACTGCATATCGACGAAACAGTAGCATTTCATCTTCTGTCATTTCCTGAGCCTGTGACTCCTACGGTGCTCTGGAACAGGAGACGCCCTTGGTGTCAGAGGACTGACTTTCATCCAAAATCAACCGGGTCCAAACAGTCTGGTTTGGGTTTGCAACACTGGTTCAGCAGGAGTCAAAGGAGGCAGCACCAAAGACAGTGCAACAGGTGCTTTGACCGTTGCTATGCTTCTAGATTCAGATTCTTGAGAGTGCTCTTGAAAAACTATGTAGATTTGTGTGTCTACAAAGTGTGCATATTTCTATACATACACATAGGTATTTAGCACATAGTGTTCCACAACCAGACTTGTCTATACAACGCAGTGGAGTTTGGTTTGGAGAATCAAACACACCATAAAACAACACAGCGATGAAAGTTGAAGTGGAAAGCCTTGTTCACCCTTTTTGGATGGGGGTATCTCAAGAAAGGACCGAAACGGGCTCCGAATCCATCCTGTCCAAGTCTGTTTTTTTTTTTTTGCGTTCCTGATTAAAAGAAGCATCCCAGTATCCGACCGTGTTTAATGTTTGTATGTGCTTCACGACTTCCTGTCATTCGAGGTCCCTATGTGCCATTTAGTGGGTGGCAGGAAGATAAGTTAGGTCGAAAAACAACAAAATGACCCGGTTTCGGAGGTATGCATACATTTTTCATGCTGCGTACGATACACAGCTGCAACCTGGGAGATCAAGTAGCCCCTGTGTGCTTCAAATGATGCTCCTTAGCGCGTATACTGTTTCACAAAGATAGTAACAGACGACGGAGACGAGCCTGTATCAGTTGTGTCCACTGTACTGCACAGGCCATGCCTCTTGTGACAGGCCAGGAAATTGAGTGATCACTGTTTTGAAAAGCTTACTTCTACAGAGGAAGACGCATTTGGAAGGATATACAGAGAAACACGACTTTGGACATGGATTGTGAAGTTGCAACCAAAGAGAATTCGACTGCGTGAATGTAGAGATACTGGATACTGTGGAAGTCCCCGCTTCATGTGGGACATTGGACACTTTGAACCAACCAGCCCAGAGAGGCCTCTGGAGTTATACCATGGTCAGCCGCCCTCGGCGGGGCCGACATCATCGTCACTTCCGTGTGGGTCTTGGTCAGACTGGTGCTGTTGGGCCGACTTCGCATGCTGCTACTGACCGAGGTGATTTCCTTTGCGAAGCAGTGTGTGTGGCTGGTTGAAAAAGCGGAGTACACATGCGCCCAAACTACTTGGCCAGTTTGGCAATGAACAACTTTCGAGTTATATGAAGTTTAACACATGCAGCCATCAACAATGCTTATGAGATGACATAGCTAGCCGGCCATCGCCTATTTCTTGAGGTGTTTGGTGTCCATTGCATGATGGTGCATGTTGGGATAGTGCTCATAAGGCAAGCATGCATCGGCGATTTGTTTGACAGCAATGACTGCAATGACTGCAATGACTTGGGAAGTGCTTTGAACATACATTTCCTACAAGGCATTAGGAACAGGACTGATACGGGACCTGCTTGGTGATACCTCATGATCCTTATGCCCCACGCGGTTTGTGGCTCGAAAGACACATAGCTGCCTAGCAAATGAGGCCGGGCAATCTGGAGGGTTTTGTATACATGGATGGGCTCAAGCCAGAATCATGATCCTTGAATCCCTGTCATGTTCTAATTCCAGCTGCATCTTTGGATATCATCATATTCTGTTTCGTTTGGTCTAGTATGGGATCATACAAATGGAGTGGATGAACAGTCGTTGAGAAAGTTGACATACAGACGGAAGAGGGACAACTGATTTATCAGTAGGAGTATCAATTTATATAATTCAATTTATCATAATTTATCGCAAGTCTTTACTGTTGCATGATGTTCAATAAACAACATGACGTTGCATCATGTACCCTTCAGCCACGAAACAGGACGCCTGCATTGCATGTCCTCACAGCATGTGCCGACGCAAGAGGATGAGCCGGAATCTCCAGGAGCAAAGAGCGAGGATGCCACTTAGCCAGAAACAAGAGGCAACAAAAGAGATGAAACCGCTGACAGCTTCACCTGGTGTTCCTTTGTTCTCTGTTTCGCCGAGAAGCACGAGTGTGGATGCGAATCAAACTTTCCATGACCAGTAGATGGAAACACTGAAGGAAGGCATGGGAAGCATCGTCGGATAATTATGGTGAACCAGCTGACCCCAAAAATACGTTTCATTTAATTCAGATTTGGAAATTCCAAAAGATCTGCAGGACTTGAAGATTTTTTGAAGTAAGACGGTAAAACTTCTGAAGTTCAATGACTTTCGAGTGAGACTTCCGGATTCCTTGGCTAAGGCAAAATCCATCCGGAGACGGCTAGAGACGGCCGCGGTTGTAATCTCTTGGTTCGTGCTGAATATTTCAATCGCCAGCTCGACCAAATGGATTTTCGTGAAGGGTAGCATCTGCATCCAGGCTCGACCATGTCCACCATTTGAGGAACGGCGTGGGACAAAAAATTGGTTTCTATTGAGATAGTGTCGTGATTAGTGGGTATAAGGAAAGAATCCCAGAGCCCTTACATCTACAGTATATTATGTCCAAGTGCACGGAAGATGTTTTGTTTCTACTAGCAAGATGTTTTGTTTTCATTTTTGCGTCCGGATGTCGTGACTCTCTCCTCAGTTTTCTGCAGTTTTCTACACAGAGATCTCTCATCATACTATGAAAAGATCTGCGCACTTGCTTCTCTTACATTCTTCGTTCAAAAGCACAACGGCTTTCCGATGGCAGGGGACCGGCTGTATGCAGTACAAGTTTCCAGTGGCGATCACTGTGCCGTAGCTTTAACTTGACAGGTCTATTTTGGTCCAACATTTTTGCTGATATTTAGAAGCTACCTTTCCAAAGCATGAAGAGTGAATTTGTTTCTGAGGTAGTACTTCATGTGTAAGCGTTGATACTCAAGCATCCTGTGTATCAAAGCTCACCAGAATGCTCCGTCTTCAGGTGATCCACATGATATTTTCCTGGATTCTGTGTCGCTTTTACCTCTTCCATGTACGAGGCAGGTGACTGTGGGAATCCAGCAAGAGCTGTAGGCAACAGTACAGTACCCAGTACCCCAAGAGACGAAGCAGCATCACATACAGGCGATGAGAAAGCCGGCTTGACCATTAAGCAGCAGATGCAGCAGATTATGCCTTTATCGATTTGCTTTGCCTTGTCAGTCGCGATGGGAAATTTGTGGCTTGCCTTTGGTGGATAGACTTGCATAGACTTGCATGCCAAAAACGTGATGGTACAATGGTACACTGCGACGGACTTTGTGCTGAGGTCATTGAAGTACATTTACCCATCGTTCAATCAGATGCTCGGAACCGACCTTAGCTGAAACACCCAAGCTATTTCTGAATGACCAAAATGTGGAGACAATTTGTTCAATGAATTGGCAAAATGGGAACCTTTTTGGATTTTTGCACTCTCTTAGGTTCTATGTCACCGCTGATCACAGTGCTCTTGGCCGTGGTCTTCCAACAGAAGCGCTTCTCAAAGAAGACTTGGCTGTCGATGCCTGTGATTTGTATGGGCTTGGCAATGTGCAGTGTCAAGGTGGGGAAAAGCTGCAACTTCCATCACGTCGAATCACGAGACCAAGACTGACCGCTGTGCTGTCGGGGGGGTTGAGGAGTTGAATTTCAATGCGCTGGGAGCATTCTACGCCACTGGCGCAACAATACTTCGAGCAGTGAAGTCCTTGATTCAAGGGAGGCAGCTTAGTGATGTTGAAGTCGTGTGAGTCGTGTGATGTTGAACTGTTAAACGCTGAAAAAGGGATGGCTAAGCAACGAGCTTTTTTGTGCGCCGAAGCCCTCGTGTCGCAGGCTGCTGTCACCGTCCCACAAGCTGGACTCAGTGCCTTGGTGTTTCATGTTCAGCTCTGGAGTGGCTCTACGAATTTTGTGTTGCCAGCAATATACTTTCCATGTTGTGGTAACTGAGGTATCACTCTTGTTGGGAGCTCAGAATTTGCAAATGCTAAGATCAAAGTGGTGGAGATTCCATTCCACAATCTGCATTTCTCATTCTTTGCAGGTACTACATGGCGCCGATTTCTGCGCTTTGGCTCTTTTTTCTGATGCTCCTTATGGAGGCGAAGCTCTGGGCAGTTTCTTCCAATGGTCGGCTTTCCATGATTTATTGGTTCGGAGTCTCGAAGATCTGGTGAGGAAACAAAACACGATACCCTTTGAGCCTTTTGTACTGACAATCTCCATGTTTCTCCATGGTAGGGAACAGAGCCGATGATGCTACTTTTGGCACCCTGGTCCGCAGAGATCCTTGGCTCAGTTTATGCTGAAGAATGCCTGATAGGGGTTTTAGCATGGTTTAACTAGCTTGCTAGAAAGCATTGCTCTCCAGGCCCGGGGCTCCTATTACTGGTGTTGGCACGGTGATGTGCTTGCTGATACTTTCAGGTGGCTCTGGGTTGAGCTTGGAAAGAGTTACAAGTAGAGCTGGGTTCACATTTGCAGCTGGTGTCCAGATTAGCTGCAGCAATGATCGATTATTTTGAACATGTTTTGACAATGTGATCTCCCATACTGCTGAACAATGCATTGTCCTGGGTTGACACAAGCATCGGTACAAAGCAGGGTGCACACTAGGGCGCAAACACAGTCACATCCCGAACTGCAGCCGTTCAAGTTATCTCTTCCTCACGGAATTTACTTCGTTTTACTGTTGCTGCAGAAACAGCAAGAACGAATTCCAAATCGGAGCAAGCGACATTGGCGGCTTCAGGTCTCAATGCGTGTCTTCTCAACATTGCCAACTTTCTAGTCACGTCGTACACCAGTCCAGTCCCTTGGACATGCCGGGTGGTGTATGGTCAGGTGTGGTCAAACTTTGGTCAGATAGGCAGGTGGTTTTTGGGATTCATATTGAATTGATTGCATTATGCTACCTCAAACTGTGGGCGCTGATGGTTTTACATTATTCTATACTAAGAGCAACATGATGGCTGTGCTCCTCTGTGCTCTTAAGGCCAGTGCAAGGTCACGTATCTTAAAGGTATGGAAAAAAAACAAAGAAAGGGAACCCATTGAGGGTGGTTGTGGCTCCTTGAGCTGGTGTTCGTGATACACTGATGCTTCAGGTGACTTTGCAGGTTTTGGGCAATGTTAAAAGCTGTCTATCCATTGGCGTGTCTGTGGCAATCTTCAGGCTTGGTTTTTCACATGTCCGAAGATCAGTGCTTTGCAGAATAGGTTCTTGATGGTGAGTGTGGACTTGTGGAAATTTGCCAGGAATAGCCTTACCTTTGAACAAGCAGTGGGAGTTGGCACTTGCCTCTTGGGCGTCTGGCTCTACAACCAGAAGGAAACAAAGGCCACAGTTTGGATCTACCGTGTGATGGCTTGTAGCTGGAAGGCTATGGCTGGATTCATCAAGGGTCCCCAAAAAATCCGCCTTGTGAGGCTCCAGATGCATCTGTGACACGCAGCAGTTCAGGGACTTCAGGGCTGGGGCAGGGAATAAAGACATGACTTTGTGACTTTTTTTTGTGTGTCACGTGGATGTTTGTGACTTTGTGCATCTTGACTGCCCAAAACGAGCACAATTCTTTATTTCCTAACCATGTTTACCTGTTAAAAGTTCCTTCCAGAGAAAATGGCACTGGCCGCAGGTTGACTCGGGTTGATCGCATGTTGATGCCCACTGGCTGGGTTTCGTCATGTGTCTCTGTCACTTATGTTCCCTGTCTAATGGCGTCCTACACAGCTTGTGTTGCAAGGTCTGGGTTGGAGGTTTCAAGGTCTGGGTTGGCTGCACCTCTGTATACTCTTATTGAACACTCCAACAGGCAGCATTCAGAAGCTGCACAGAAAATTCAACTTGCACAGATTGATCCTGTCTGCTGGACAAGAATGGTGCCACCGATGTGTTGATGTGATGAACGTGAATATTATAAAATAACATTCATATCATTGCATAAACATTTTCAATACTGTACATCATTTGATCGTCCCGAATCGTCCTTTATCTGTCTGGTCAAGCCGGGCAGGACCTGGGTGGAATTTGGCCAGAGAACGGATCCAGAACCTGCACTGCCAAAAAAGACCAAAAGCGGCTGAAGCAATGCATCCTGCATTTTGGAAAGATTGGAAGCTGCCAAACTTATCCCGAGAACTTCATACTTGCTAGGGAGTCAGATTGCAAATTGCTGAAGGCATGTCAAAGTTGCTGCACTGTATGATTGATGAACATGTGTGGCTAGTGAGCTCGAATCAGGAATCAGGCCACAAGCTACCTGAGTACAGATCACCCAACACCTCCGAGTTTGAAAGACCTCGATATTGCATCAAGGGTCCACAAAACAAGCATCATAGCGGCAACCGATCGCGACCGAATCGACCCAAGAGATTGTCCAGAAGCAGCCACAGCCAGGGCCGTAGAGGAACAGAACCACCAATGCAGAAGTGTGTCTTCAGATATTTATCCGAAGGCAGATTCCCAACAAGGTCAAGATGATATGAAACAAGTGAAACAACAACCAAAGACAGTTCTAGTGATTCTAGTGCGGTTTATGCAATGTCATCTCTGGACAACCTGCGAATTGAGGATGCAGATTGGCATCGGGCGTTTCGGCTACAACCCACCCAAGGGCAAAGGAAAAGGCCAGCTATCACAGACTTGCGAGAAGTGCAGATAGTGACAGTTGCACATTTTGAGCAGCTGCGACCTATGGTGATATGCACATGGAAAAAAAACAGGGGATCAAGTAGTCAGAACAACACAGAAAAACACTTCTCACAAATTTTCAATTGAAGCTGACCAGGGCGTGGCAAGGTGCGTGTGTCCTGGGTGGGTTTTGGAGGATGCATGGAACCTTTCCTATGAAACCTCGGAAAAAAGGGATCAGAGTGGGATTTCTACGATTTAGGAGATGCCTGTCATAGACTTATATTTTCAGCGGCAAAAAACTATCACACGAAACACCCTTGACCAGGAAAGGCCTACAGCTTCATATGAGTGCCTGGGACAAATTGGGATTTCTTTCACCTGATGCGTTGAGGACTTCGCAAAGCCTTTGTTGTGATGATGAGTACTTTTTTGGAGGAGGGGCAGCTGAAGTTTGTGCCAGATTTTGTTGGGTGCAGATCCACAGCTGAGGTTAAGCTTGGAGAATCGTGACTTTGAGGTGCTCCTGTCATGTTGCCTCTATCACAGAGTATATAATGCCCACAGGCTGAGGTGCTACAAGGTCAAAAGCATATGAGGACATAAAGCTGCTGAGGGTCTAACTGTGTGAGTGAGCAATCTTGTGCCTCAGCCATTTGCACTTGGTGTGCGCCCTTGGCCTCCGAACCCGAAAGCCACCGGGTGCAAATGAAGCAGGCTCCTTGAAAAACTAGGAAACTGTGCCACAGCGTTTGTGTTTTGAACTTTTTGAACTTTGCTTTTTAGATCAAGTCACCAAAAGCAGTCTACTGGATGATGATGGTGTGACGAAGATGCATCGCTTGGTCGGTTTGGCGGGGCCAGTTGATTGACTAGTCCTCAGAGCCCAGTTTTTCAGCAGGCTACACTGTGCGTAGCCTTCGCCTTGGGCGTCTCTGGGCTGACACTGGAGCAGAGGCACCACGCCTGAAGTGCAAAGGGGACGAATTGTTGGGAAGAACAGATGCACAGCCGCACAGCAGATCAGTTTTGGACATCATTTGTTATGTTGTATATATCTTTTGATTTCGAGATAAACAAAAGTCCAACCAAAATCAACTCATGATCTTGCTGCTGGACCATGGCAAGGCCCCTTGTAGCTCCTGGACTTCTTGCACAGGCACAGCTCTGGCCTGTTTTCTTTGTGTCCTTGTGGAGAAAAGGTAAAGTGACGGTGGAAGTGAATCTTCACGATGATTTTGCATAGCTCGACTTTTTTTTCGTCATTTATCTTTATTTTGATCATGTTTTGGGTTGTGCGGTGTACATATCAGGTAGGTACCAGGCAGAGAGTAGGGTGTGGGCCAGAAAGTTCGATTCCTGCGTTTGTCAAGAGACATTTGCTTTCAACTCAACGGCTTGGCTTGTGTTTATCCTTGCCTCTTCAAGTATCGCTTTAATATTTTTAAGAAGACTATGCTCAACAAGCGTGGAATAGTACTTGATTTGGATCGTACAAATCATCAATATAGTATCACTGTATGCATCTCACTTAGCAGAAATGACTTGTTAACTTCAGCCAGGAGGATGCCGCAGCACATGTGGCGTCTTCTTTGCTTGAGGCCGAGGGGTTTTCTAGCATGACTTCTGTCACCCAACTGCGGAATCCCTGCCTAAAATCAAAGCAACACCTTTTTTTTCAAGCCAATGTGGTCTGCGGAGTGAGAACCTGGTGACATAGACATAGAATCGTCAGAATCGGTTCTAGGAGTAGGTTACCAATAGCTTCTGTCGCTTGAAAAGTTGAGCAGCTTCACCTGCAAATGGACAGGTTTCTGAAACCGCTGTGCAGGGCCGTCAGGTGTGACGTTCGTTTTCCAGTTTTCCAGCGAAGCAGTGATGATATTATCAAATTAAAGTTTTCTTGGCTTGGAGGGTATATATATATATATATATCAACTTTCTAATTCAGAAGGTCAGAATGCGAGGAACATCCAAAAAGATTGCAAAGATGGTATGATTCTGATCTTATTGCAAAAGCAGCAGAGGAGCGCGTGGAGAGCATGCTGAGCGCAGAGCAATCTGCCTTGCTCTCACAGGAACAGGCGCCAAGCAACTGTGGAATCTTAAAATGAGGACCAAACATGTACAACCAACGTTTTGAGAGAAGCTAACAAGACAAATCATTGCAGGATCAAACCACGGTTTTTGTCTGGTACAACTTCTCCAAAAACCGTTGTTTTTTCCTGCAAACTTCACGGACTTTGACCTAAAAATTCAAGGCCCTTGAGTCCATCGCAGTCCGGAGCCTTTGGAAGGATGGGAAGGATGGGAAGGATGGGAAGGATGGGAAGGTTGAGGATGGACGGGCCCAAGGCTCAGCAGGCCTCCTTGGCTCAGCAACAGCAGGCGCTGAAAGAGCGCGAAGCAAAGGTGGGTTTCCTTCCGTTTGAGAAATCAAGGTATGAAGGCGGAGGAAACTCCTTCTGATGATACCAAATTGACAATTCAGAGATCTTATGTGGGGTTTGATGTTGTTTGATGCGAAGTTCTTTAGAGTTTGGAATGTCTTTGACATCCTTTGACTTGCCAGGTTGAGCAAGAGATTTCGCAGAAGCTTGCAGGGCTGGATGCCTCCTTTGCTCAGGCCAGTAGCGTGGTGAAAGTTCATGGCATGTGTTTTTTCATAACTTATCTAAATAGTCACTTACAGACTAACGCCAATTTGATCTTCAGCAGCCTCAGTAGCCTAGACAAATCTGGATATATCATATTTGTTGGGAAGCTGACACAATGAGCTTTTTCGCCACTGGTATGCACTCATTGTGGTGGTCAGATTGTATTTGTTGGATATTTCAACCTACACACCAAAGCTGATGCGGAATCCTATTGCAGGTCTCGGCTTCTTCGTGGGGGTCCAAAGTTGGATCTGGGTAGAGGGAAGAGGTAGCAGTGATGAAGGATGACATGTCATGAGGGGTTTTGTTTTTGTCCACCATAGGTACCAATTTGGCCAATCAACCACCGTCTAAGGCAGTCAAAAAGCACTTTGGAGGCAAGAGACGTGTCCTTCGTCTTCTTGAAAATCAATTACACTGTATATAATGACAATAAATCTTGGATTTTCGCAGATGGTGGGCCAAAATGAAAGGTCAATAGTCAATGGAGTCAATGGCATGGGTGCATTGCTCGTTGATCTTTTCATTTTCCCACATCTCTTTGTGTTGAGTGTTTGCATAGGCTGGCCTTGAAGCGCTCAAGAAGTGGCAGGAACAGGTTCTGAGTGCTGCGCTGTTTTCATGGAGCCAACAAGGGTTGACACGGTTGACATGGCACTGACGAATGGAACATGGCTCATATTTTGGCTGCATGCCAGACGTGGCTCAAGTGGATACAGCCACACAAATCATTTCTGAGATGACCAAACTATGAAACCAAATGCAACTTCAATGTGGCTCCCAGACCCACCAGCTCCTCTAGAGTTGGCCCAGCCTTGAAGTACTAAAGTTACTAAGAATCAACAGCTCTTAGTTCTCATCTTTTGGCGTTCATCTTAACCCATGGCTTTAACAAGCTGCTTCAACGAATAGCACCCCGGTGGAGTTCCCACCGCCATGGGCTGCGGTGCTTCAGCCGCTCCTGCGGCCAAATACTCCGAAAGAAAAAGTGTAACGGCCACCATTGAGGCCTTAAAAAAAGGGGTGGTTTTTTGGGACAAGAGACAAGGTTATCCGGTCATCCTTGATGGAAACTTGAGAATTTGTTATTATCATGTATCATTTATATGCGTTTTATCATTCTCATTTTTATCTTGACTTTGAGACATGCAACAACATATCACAAA
This sequence comes from Breviolum minutum Mf 1.05b.01, assembly GCA_000507305.1. NCBI lineage: Eukaryota > Dinophyceae > Suessiales > Symbiodiniaceae > Breviolum > Breviolum minutum. The sequence goes on from DF240551.1 coordinate 31,226, forward strand.
ATGACAAAATGCACACATGTTGCGATGTGAATGCTGTCATCAACACAAAGACCAATGCAGTGAAACACACGTACAATTGTACCATGAGCTCTGTTGCAATATGTTCCAGCTATGGTTCATAAATTCGTTTTGCTTGACCACTGCGAATCCCTGCCGGGACGGACAGGAGTCTGGCAAGACTTCGCCAAAGGGCAAGGCATCGGCATCGCCTGTTGGATGCGACAACTTTTCTTGGCCGATTTCCGTGTGGGCATCAGGGATGCCACAAACCTTTGCAACTTCAAGTCTCACCACTTTTTTTAAATAGAAATATGCCATCCAAATTGCATCCTCCTGGGATTTTTCGGGCCGAAGCTTGGCCTTGGAAGGCCAAAGCGAAGGCAAAAGGCAAAGCGAGCCCTTGCTGCACTTGGCTGAAAGGTCTGTTAGCCCCACTCTCTGTTCCCATCACTGGCCTCTGGAAATACACTTCAGCTGGTGGAAAGCCGGGTTTTCCTTCCGGACTTGTTGGTGCCCAGGAAGGCAAAGCAGAAGAAGGCTTTTGAAGCAAAAGATGTAGAGTGGCACCTGAAGAATTGTCTTGACTCTCAATTTGTGCCTCAGCACTGCAAGATGCTGGATGCAAGGTAAACCCGAGAGATGTCAAAGGAAGACCATTTGAGCAGTGAAAAAAAGCCTGGTTGGTTGGGTTATGTAGTTGATTATCCTACGCAGCTACATTGGGATTCTAATAAGACAATATAAGGATCCCTATTAAACAACCAGTATAATGGAATGTCACAAGGGTTTGATCACGGCTCATTTGTGTTTGAGAATCCGATGCAACTAAGGAGTTGGTCAGGACAGTTCGGGAAGCCTATCCGTCCCCTGACTCATTTGGTAGACCTGACAAGTAGTCTACCAGCCTTCATAGAATTAGGTTGTTGTTCTACAGCAAGTAGTATCCTTTGCGTTTTTTTTTTTTCGCCAAACAGGTTTACCTGTGGGGTTCTATCTTAGAAAAAAAGAGACTGGACACGCTGGTGGGCGCGCTGTGCTATGTTGGGCGGGGATTTGGCTGTGCTGGGCGCGCTGGGCTGGGTTGGGCGTGGGGTCTGGGCTGGGTTGGGCGCAGATTTGGCTTTCTTTGTATGGCGCGCTGGGCTGGGTTGGGCGTGGGATTTGGCCGTGCTGGGCGTGCTGGGCGGTTGGGCGTGGGGTTTGGCTCTGGTGGGCGGGCTAGGCTGGGTTGGCGCGGATTTGGCTTTTTGTGTATGGTCTACATTGTACATGTCTTCTTCATGTCTTCATGGTGTTTTTGTTTTTATGTTCATGTGAATCTCAGATGTGTATCATGGGGCTTGAGCAAAAACAAAGCCTGGCATTGGTGAATGAAACGTGGTTTTGAGCAATTCCGTGTTCCAAAAGTGAAGCGAACGAAATGGAAGCAAAAGGAGAGAAACGGCAGTAGCGGCGACCAACACAGTTTAAAGAGGACAGCATAGACAACAGTGCCGTTCTCCAACTACTACTTTACAGTTTCAACACAACAATACGAGTTGGAAAATGAACTGCAAATTCGCAACATCGACATCGCTGATTGTGTAGCCGAAATTGAACCGACGTGCGTTTCTGCGTTGGACAAACTTAGTAACTTTGTTTTTTGCGTTACTGTTGTGTAACCCAAGTTGCGCACGCTTATTGTTGTGCGTTCCTGCGTTTCTGCGTACTTGCAGCCGAAATTAACGTCACTGTATTCTGCAGTTTGTTAACGGTCAGGCAGCAGTATGAATCAAGGTTGTTGTGAGTGTTGTTTGATTTAAAATTGATTTACTTGCACTGTTTGGGGTCTATGCTGGTATCATTGCTTCTTCTGCTGCATGGTGTTGATTTTGAGGTCCTTTTTTACTTGTCGCTTTTATATACACTTCTATATCATTTGCCCTTTAGGCCCCGTTCCATTGATTTTTCCTGGAATACGTGATATTGATGGTGTTGAAAATTCGGACTATTGAAAACCCAAAGGTAGCAACCCTCGCGTGATCCTTACAACCTCGATGTTGGTCTCAGGTTCGATGAGAGCAAGAAAAAATCAGTGCACAAAAGAGAGAAGGTCACTGGGCTCAACTGCTAACCAGTTGTAGGAATCAAAGATGAAAAGTCTGGACTCGTTGGATTTTTTGGACTCTTGAAAGACTCTTGGTTTTGCCTTGGAGTTGAAGCTGAGTTGCATCAAAAGTGGCTTGATTTTGCTGTGCCCTGCAGGTGAGATCAGGGGGAATGGACGATCTCCTAAAAGCTGACAACTGGGGCTCTGTGGAGATCTCTGATATAGGCCCTTTCAAATCCCTGTTTTCGGCTGTTGTAGAAGGTGGTGGGAAAAAGTGAACGTGGGTGTGAGGTTTGATGAATAAGGGGAATGACACCTCTATTTTCTGAGAAGTTTTGTCTTTGGGTGCTTGGCATCAAGACGTTTCGATGCAGGCCCCACACGCCTCCATTGTCTCTTGACTGAAGCCGAGCTGGATTGGACGTGAGATGCTGCAATAGATGAGATCTTGGGGATACAAATGATACAAGTCTTGTGGCTCATTGCATACACTTTCATGTTATACATATATCACGACTCACGACGATGAATTTGTGTTTGATATTGGTACCTGCACCAAAGAGAACAGTGCAGTACAAACATCTAGCAAATTAAACGACATGTTCGGAGGATCTTCATGGACCTTTGATGGCTTGAGATGGGTTGAGAGAGGTGATGTCTGTGGAGTGCTGATGGTGGATATCTATTCAGCACCAGAGGCGGGTGTTCAAGATACAATGGGGTAGTAGTTTGTATACCCATTGGATTGAGCAAGACGGAAACTAGGAGAATCTATGGTTGTGAAGTTTTGGCTCCAGTGCTTGCCATGGTCAAAAAGGTCCTTGTATGGTCCTTGTATGGGAGACGGCTTTCCCATACTTATCATTCGGGAACCTTTCTTATGATGGCTGAAATTCCGACTCAACTTTTAATGACTAATCATGTTTAATAATGTTTTAATGGCATAAGTCTCGAGTTTTGGTACATATAATTTGGTGTATCTGAGTACCTGGGTCAGATCGGTCCTCAGTACTCCAAGCCATTTCCAGCCAGTCGCAACTTCACGGTTGGAGGATTGAGATTAGTAGGGATGTCAGCAGTGGAATGGATTTGAGATTCAAGCTGGTTGCAATTTTGGAGTATGTTGTTGCACCCAAACAAGGTGTGAGGTGAGATTTGTTTGGAGCATCCTTTTGGCCACCAACGCCCTGTGCAGAATCCCTTCTATGTTTGCCGGAACTGCCAAAGGGCAGGACGCAAGCTGGAATTGCCCCTTGGCAGACCCGTGCTGCTGTTGTGAGGCTGATATCTTGACTGTAGTGTAGTGTATCCATGTCTTTTCTCGGCTCTTTTTGCATGTTTTTGTTCAATCAAATGATTGAATCCATTACCAACATGGAGGTTCAACTTTGTTGAACTGCATATACTTGAAACCCTGCCAAGTCATATTTTCCAAGTGCCATATAGCTGCCATGGCTACACCAATAGGTCATTTACGCATTGTAGCACTGAGGTGCTTGAACTGTTTCAGACACAAAAAACACGAGAAGGCATGGCTGCTTTTGAGGTGTCACAAGATGTTGCAACAAGTTCTGGCTAAACTAATTTCTCTCTCTTTTGTATATTACATGTCATTTTTAATCATATGCGATAGGCAAAGAGGAACTTTGCCCTTCCAATTGAGCAGTATAGAGGAGCCTGAGTGGTTGATGTAGATTGCGGTTTATACTACCCTCTAGGGGTGATGTTGGATCTGTTATGGGAACCAACTAGCCAGATGACCCCTTCAAACATCAGACAAGCCAGCCGAGTTCATGCGGAAGGCGATGCAAAATGTCTCCCCATCACCTAAGAAGATGGGCACCAGGACCCGCGGAAAGAGTTGAGGGATTTTTTGTTTTCGGGGCTATGTCCAAAATTGTCCAAAAATTTTGAGCTGCAGATCCTGATTTGGGCTCATGGTCCGCGGCGGTTATCGTTGGAGTTCCCTCCTTAGCTTCACATTCGGATCTGCTTGTTTTGGTACCTGGCCATGGCAGCCATCGGGCTGGGTTAAGGTTCACCCTAGATCAGTGCAAAGCCACAGGGATCTCATCAGGACTCGGGCAGTGGATGGCACGGATACAGTGCCTGAGCTGCAGAAGCTCTTCCACCGGGCGCTCAGGTTCAGCGACAGAGGTCAGACCAGTCGAGCAATTCGGGCATATAAGCAACTCATACGGACCTTTCCGGAGTGCCAGGAAGCTTGGCTGAACCTCGGCATTTGTAGAGCAGGCAGTGATGATGACGGAGCGTTGCAAGCTTTTGAGAAAGCACTCTCTTTGGATCCGATGTACCATGAAGCGCACTACAACAAAGCTTTAGTTCTGGATGACCTTGGCCTTGTTTCTGATGCTGTTGAGAGTTTTCGCCAAGCAGAGGACTCTGCTGGAAATGATGTGGCCAGTGCCGCTATGTACTGTTGTTCTTCGGCCTTGCTGCTTGCTTCAGAGCAACAGTATGATGAAGCCTTGAGTGCCTATGATAGAGCCATAAACCGAGATCCCAATTGCGTGGATGCATGGACCAATCGAGGAGAACTTCTCTGTGAATTGGGCGAATTTTCTGAAGCAATCAGTAGTCACTGCCGAGCCTTAGAACTCAGTAAGGAGCCAAGACTGAAATGTGGCATCCTTTATAACCTTGCCTTCACTTATGCGGTTATGGGAGAGAAGAGTTCTTGTCAAGAAACGTTAGATCGGGCGATTGCTTTAGATAAAGATGAAGTCTTATCAATTCTCTTGAACTTCCGTGGAGCATCGCTGAGCCAAAGACGCCAGGAAGAGATGGCATTTTTACAGCTGGAGACAGCGGACCCGGGAGACCGGGGAGACCAGCTTCTGACGTTGGTGCGGAAGCTCCGTTCTTTGGAAGAGGATCCGAGATGGATTTTCGAACGTGTGCTGGACTCTGCCACTTCCAGTGCAGCGACTGCCTATGGTACAACGTGGCTCGAGTCGTGGTGGAAGTTGGCACAAAAAGCAGACCTATATGCACATGATGCTGCTTGCATGGTGGTGCTTGGCTCCAGCATTGGTTGGCAGTGCTTTCTTGGACATTTGCACCTGGGGTATGCCTCTTGTATTGGCTATGAGATCTTGACATCGCAAGTGGCTGACTCGCGGCACTTAGCTCACACCTTTGGTCTTGAAGAGCATGTCACTTTTCACTGCAAAGATGCGATGATGGCAGACGTTTCAGAGGCCAACTTGGTTTGGCTGAACATCTACGCATGGCCCATCGACGTGAAGCAACATCTCTGTGACAAATTGTTGAAGGAACTGACAGCTGAAACTGTGGTGGTCAGCTACGAAGCTATACCAGATCATTTCACAGATGAAAACCAAACAACCTTTTTGGAGCTGCAATATGTGGAAGAGATGGAGACTTCCTGGGATCCCCAGCTCCTAGGCCATGTGTACCGCTTGAAAAGCATGGCTTGCTTGGGATTGGGAGCAAATGGGTGGTGGGACAGCTCAGGTTCAGTAGATAAATGTAGAGATTGAAAGGTACCAAGGTACCAATAAAAGTTGCAAGTTCCAGGTCCTGTGAAGACTCAAAGGGTTGACGCCAAGGTGGCTTGGAATCTTCCAGAACATTTCTTGAGCATTTCTTGTTAGATTTTGGAAGTGGAGTTACTCTCATACTGCAAGCAAGCCATTTGGTGAGGAGTTTGACACGCGACCTCTATTCATCAGAGGGTGCAACCACCTCAACATCAACAACAGCAGGCGGCCAATAGATCCGTGCGGATTGAGGGGGACCCAAGCATGGTTTCGCCGCTTGAGGCACCGACATGCTTGAGCAAGCGTCGAAGCAAATGCAGTCTGGAACCTATGAAGGCGGCAGAAACGAACTGGAAGTGATCGTCTTATGCAAAAAAACTGATAGTCTTGTACTTTTAGGATTTTAGGGATCCATTTTCCACTGAAGCTTGATGAGAGGAAGGGTATGAATCTTCATGAAACACTTACATATCTGAACATTACGAACATGCGCGGGCTGTTGCCAACTAGTGGCGATTCAACCACTTCTTGTTGGAGGCTACTTTCAAGAGGAAGGGGGCAAAAGAAAAGTCCAGTGCCTTGAGCAAGCACATCATATGCTGTCGTGTTTCAAACGCTTCAACTGCCTCTTTTTGGGATGGCCCTTAGTCAAGCGTTTTGCAGATTTTCGAGGTATGAGCTCTTCTTCTCTGCCAAAGGGGAAGTGTCAGGGCGAGGTATCTCAGGGACTGAAAACACAGAGGTTTCAGGCAACTACCGTTGGGATAATTTGGCCTACAAGCCCAGTGACTTGGTCCCGTGAGCAAGTTTTGCACATCTTTTTCAAAAGGACTTCGACCGTGTTGAAGGTGACACAAATTGCATGATAATGCTATAGTTACAATACAGGAATCATCCCCAAATACATGGAATATAGAAATGGATACCCCAAGAGAAAGCAGTGACAGACTTTGTATTCTGCCATGTTGGAAGGAATGATTCTATGTTCTATATGTGTTTTTGCAGCAGTCGCAATCTTCGTGGCTTTACTCTAACCCTTTCTCGGCCGCAGCCAAGGAGTTGAGTGGACAGAGTCTTGATTTCACTGATCTTTCACTATTTGCCAGGAAACGGGGGGTCATCCTCTCTGATCATGCATCCATTCTGTCTCTTTCACTCATCAAGCAACCTGGTGCGTAGTGACAGTTCTTGGTGGGAAGTCAAGGGCAAGCTAATGAATTGGAAGAACCAATGGCTGGATGAATTCGAAAGACCGGCCGCCTAAGGAAAAGCATGATTGGGGCTCCTTATCGTTTTCTGCAACTTGGCCTTTCTTCAGAAGTCATGGATTTTCTAGTCCGGTTCGGGTCGATGTTTGCTTCCACCCTGTCCAGTACTGGTGTTTTGGAGCTCTAAGGCCTTTGTGGAGGCTCGCAATAAAGAGATCGAAGGAGAGTTTTCAGTTTCTGATGGCGGTGGTGGGATCGGATATTTATGCTACCGGGAACCACCGGAGCCGTGAAAAAATTTTGAGACGTGCACAAATGCATGGGATTCCGGCAGGGTTTTTCAATCCAGAGCACGGTAAATTGGACTCGGATTTATCATGAGAACCGACAACTTCATTGATGCAATGTTATGGATGGCAGAGTCCAAAAAGGACAGATGTTTCATTGCTTGTATTTCATGTCATATATGCCAATTTGAAAGACGGAAGCTGGGCCTTTTGCATGGTTTCACTTGAATCATTTTCAAGCAGCCCTGTGGCGAATGGCACAGAGGCCAGTGTAATGCGTTCTCGTGCAGCTCAACCCTAAGATTAGCGTGCTGCACACGAGATGTACCAAGAAGAGGATGCCTTACTTTTGTTATTATTACTATTATTATCGCAGTCATTATTGATCCTTGGTCTGAGTACTTCTGGCATGTTCTTGCAAGGCAGTTTCCACGCAACGGGCAAAATAAAGAGCTTGGAGTCGCAGAACATGAAAAGCTTTAGTTTTTTTTGCCTAAGAGAGGTGCAATGACAAGGTCCTCATTTCTATAATCTTGTTGATATTTCTCCCAAGACTAAAGACCGTCTCTTCCAAGATCCACTTCCAGTAAGTAGACAGAATTTCTGAGACCCTGCCGGACGCTAAAATTGAATTACAGTAGGCCGACGGGTGCTAATGGCTATCAATAGACCTGATTTTTGGCAACTGTGATCATTCAAACCTTGACAGTCGTGGATGGAAATGCTGCTGCCTCCTGTAGTCTACTTGGCCATTGTTGTTACTGTGGCTTGGTGGCAGTCATTAAATTTGACGAGCAATTTTAGGATCAACATTCGCGGGCTTGAAAGGTTTTTGCTGAAGTAGTGACGGGGCATATTGATTCTTTGAAACATACACCCAAACAAGTAGATGGCATATGATGGCATAGCACCCTGCTTCAGCCCGAATCTGGCTCTCCAGAATTGGTGTGAGGCTGGATGGATTTATGGTCGTCACTTCACCTATCCGTTCCCCGAGATTCAGAATCCCGAGTTGAAGGACATAGCGAGAAAAAGTGAGATGTTCACGACGCATGTGGTCAGGAAAGAGTCGACTGTAACGAAACAGAGATTTAGCTCTCGGCAACACAAGGGTCGGCCACAAATTTGGGCTACTTTGGATTCTTGAGTCTTTTTGAAATCTTTATCTTGGCTTTTTCAAAAAGAACAGAACAGATACGAATAGTGTTCCTGGTCACTTAGAACTTAAAGCCAAAATTCAGGAAGGTTTGTTTCTTCACTTTGCGAATGCAATCTCAAGGTGGTTGGATGTTTTTCTTTATTTGTAGTTGAAAGCTTTTGTTTTCAGCTGAAAATAGTGCGAGGACAGGCCATACTCCATGGATGACTTTACCTTTGGTCGGCATCTTTAAGTGTTTTGCCTGTGGGATCTTGTCATATCACAGAGTCACAGATTTCACCAAAGAAAAACCCACAGCAAACCATTTCAGAATTGCTTTGTATAACCATTTCAGAATCGCTGCAGGTCTCTTTGACAGCTTTTCATGTGATCCCGACAAACGCATTTTCTGCTGTAGTTGTTTCTGCATGCCGTTGGAAGCTCAGCCAGGCAACCCCGAGGGCCTTGTCGCACTGTCGGTGTTTTTGGGACCCAAAATGCCGACGTAACCCCCGAGGATCCGATGGGCAGACACAGCCAGCTCGCCAAAGGTGAACTTTATGGCCTTCCTGCCAGGTGGGGAAGCGTTGCGTTTGGGAAAGTTGAGGATGGGTAACCTAGTGACAAACCATTTGGTTTGGGGGGGGTATCACTAAGGTTAGAGATGTTGCAGGGTGATGTCTCATGTAGAAATCAGATGGCAATCTAGTAATCATCAAAATGAAATGCTCTTTCGGGAATCAAATCATTTCTTGAACCAAATTTTCCATGCCGCCATAGTCAGGCTTGATGCTTTTCGCCACGTTGATCAGCTTGATCAACCTGACGTACGGTGCCACCTTCTTGGCGGCACTGGCACTGGGTGTGCTGAATCGCCAGCGCATTCGCAACATCTATGGCCTGCCGCACAAGACGTCCAGAACTTGGCTTTCCGCCAGGCCATCTCACTGACCTTCCCAGCCTCTTCTTGTGAAGTTTATATAAAGGTGCTCTACCTGCACGACAGATGCTGCCACGTGGTAGGGAGCCCCATGCAGTACATGCCCGGCGCTTTGGAAGACTTTGGAGTATGATTTGGTGTCCAAGGCTGTTCTGCAGCCCTTGCGTGTGGTGCTTAGCTGAAAACCTGGGTTTTCGTAGGTTTTTGCCTCACGTGGGCCTCAACGAACCAACGATTCTTCAGGGCAGAATTTCTCAAAAAAACTGGACTTGCTTTTCTGTGTTTTGGGGGCCTTCAAGAACATGGACTCAGATGGATGTGGCTTATTTATACCCGGATGTCCTGTAATGAAGTGCGGCCCAAACCTTATCAATTGTCGCTAGGAAACCGCGGTGACTTCCGTCAAGTCGCATGAAATTGAACTTTGTAAAGAAACACACCAAGCTGAGGACACCATCATTTCACCCTAATGAGCAACAGAAACCATAGAATGATGATAACCCCAAAATGAATCAAAATGATGTTGGATAAGATATCTGTCATAGTTACAAGAGAACAGTAATGCAATATTCAAAAGCAGCACCACAATCATAGTGAATATGGGGATAGTGATGTCCACAGTAGTAGCAATGATAGTAAGGATAATGCGAAGAAAAAATCATGTTGCAATAAAAACTACAGCGGTGGTAAAGGCACTAATAGTGACGTACTGCTAGAATTCACGATGATTAGCAACAACAACGCGAACAATGACAACGATGTTGTTGCAAGACTGATGACGCCCATGTAGATGCACATATGATGCACTTCATATAGTTTTCAAAGATCAAAAAGTCATAGCGAACGTCAATTCAATCAATTCTCATGCAATGTAGCTTTGCATATGATTGATTGATGGATTGATTGACTGCTTGGCCGGTTGGTTGATTGATTCACTGAGGTCTTGATTGAGTATGATTCTGATTCTGGTTCTGATTTTGATTATGATTAGGATGATGATGATGATGATGATGATGATGATGATGATGATGATGATGATGATGATGATGATGATGATGATGATGATGATGATGATGATGATGATGATGATCACTATGACAATGTTACAGTTGGAGTTGTGGGTTTGTCACCCTCGAGGCCGTGATGCAGGAAGCCATGCAAGTAGAGTTTGTTGAAAGCTCCCTGGAAGCCACGGTGCAGCACCCGAAAGGGGCTGATGGGGAGTTACTTGGGAGGTGGTTTCTGCAACAAAGCTGGAAGGTCTTCACAATGTTCATGGAATCTACACACTAGTGACTATGTGAATTATATTGAATTATGTGAATGATCTGTGAATATAACAAGTTTCGTTTCTTCAGTGCTATGCCCTGGAAAGGTTCCTCAAATGGTGCAGATGAACAATCCGTCGGAAGCTGAGGGTTCCAACACGAAGCGTTGCTGGAAATAAACGAAACCACACTTGAAAATGGGATTGGAGAATCACAACACTAAGCAGCATGCAGGATTTGTGACAATCAACTGATTCTTATTTTTTGAAGCCCGGGGCTGCAGATTTGCATTTCTTCTAATCTAAATCTTGGGGATTGTCTCGAGTGGTTTCTTCCAGGATCATCGACAAGTTCTCCACAGCGCCGCCAACAACAGGCAGTCTTCGGATTGGACAGGGGAGTGCCTCCACTTTCTGTACAGCACACAAAGGATGTCTTTCTGCACCAACTTCCCCAGTGCTTTGAGGAAACCAGACATTTGCATACGTTTTTGTGCATGTTAATTTGCACCAATTTCATCGTGAGTTTGGCTCGAGCACAGATAAGTGCGTGAGGGCCGCGTGCAAACCAGCCAAGAGTGGCAGGATGAGGAATAAGAGTCGAAATGGGAGAAGCGTGTCTTCAAGAAGCGTGTCTTCAAGAAGCGTGGCCTCAAGGACAGCGAAACAACACAGCGAAACGTGCTTCACTTGCCTTATGCAGAACCGGTTTGAAAGGCACAAAGAGATACAAAGAGTGTCAGATAAACCCCATGAAGTGTCAGGGCCAGAAATGCGGCCGCTGTCAGGCCGACCGCCACAACCTACGTGGAGCAGGTGGAACGGCACATTGGGGAGTTGGAAATTTTCCGCCAACGTGTCAATGCCTACCCAAAGCACTTTGAGATGTACATCGACTTCAAAAGCATCTCAGCTGCGTGGGAGTTGGGGCCTGGAATCTTCTGCGATAAAGTGGGCCCAAGCGTGGGGCCAAATGAGATTAAAATGGCGTTTGAAGTTTCAATAGGCTATGTTTGATCGGTTGTTGAAGTGTTGACAGGATGCGCTGACTGTTTCAAACTAGTTGAGATGCAGAACATTTTGCAAGCCTGAGAGCAAGAACTTCTTTCAGCGGATGGGAGCTTGAGTAGCTACCCCACTCAACCTACCATCATTTTGTTTTGATTTGGTTCTGTAAAGGAAACATTTCAACTCCTTTCTGCTGTTGGAATTTTATGGAACAGCTGGAGTTTCACTTTGGAAATACCTCGAATTGCTGTCCAGCCTCGCTGGTGTTTGGCAATCCTTCAGGATCCGCACGGTTTCCACAAAGCCTTGACGAGCACGAAGGTTGGGATGCTTTATGGTCAGACCGCCCAATAAGTGGTAACCCGGTATACCGTTGAAACTCCAATTTTAAAAAAAAAGGTTGTTTTTTTTTTGGGGTGGTCAAATCGGTCTGCATAAAAAACATGGGCATTTCACCTTTTCCAGGACTCTGGCGATTCGCGTCACTCTCCTTTTCGGAAGCTGTGGAGTCGAACACTTCTTCTATTTCCAAGACCCATTCCAGCACTATCGTGTCTCTCTGAGACTTGAAAAAGATTTGGCTGAAAGTTCTGAAAGATCCCAAATCTGAGTCGAAAAAACCCCTCCACTCTGATCGGTGGGCATGTCATAGCTCAACTGGCCAAAACTCCAAGCGACAGAAGTCGATGAGTGCCGTGCCAAGGAGCGAAACGAACAGCAACCATGTGCAAACATGCATTTTTGTTCATTTATGATCATTTTCGAGAAGAGGATGGGAAGCCAGAGAATGGTGCGAAGTCGCTCAGTAATGAAAGATGTGATGTTCCAAATGTTTTGAATTCCTTTCCAGCACCTGGGGCACCTGCTATCCCATCTCTGCCCCTTTCATTTCTCACACAGGTGCTGTCACCTTCAGCTTGCGGACAAGAGTCCGACATAGTGATAATGAACAGCATACTATGCATGCTTGAATCTTTTCCAGCAGTCTTCGCCAGAGGTCTTATCCACGACGCTGCATAATGCTGATGGACAATGACCGATTGGCCTTCCTAAGACACAAGAAGTGCTTCTTGTTGATGCATGGGTCCAGTTTCAGACATATCCCAATGAGGCCGCAAACAAAGTGCACAACCAGCAGTCTCTGTAGTGTTGATATTAGACACATATTGTACCGGACAAGCCGGGAGCGGAAGTTTCAGGGGGTACAGAGCCTATAAGTCAAAGAAAGAATTTGCCTATAGAATGTGCGCGGTGCCACCAACCAGTGCGCTGCCCAAACCGAGTTTTTTGTGTGCGCCAGCCTTCAGCCATTCCGTTTGATGGTTGTATTTTGGTAGTAGCTGGTTGTGTTTCCGTGGTGTGTCGGTGGTGGTGACGTGATGTGCTGTGATGTGATGTGAGGTGGTATGATGTCATGGTTGCGAGGTGAGATGAAGTATGTAATGTGGTTGGTTGTGAGGTGAGGTGAGGTGGCGCTAATGCAGTTGTTGGCGAGATGTCATGTCATGCCATGTGATGTGCTGTATGTGATGCGACGTGTTGTGGTGCGCTGTCATGTGATGTGACTTGATGTGAAGTAATGTGATGTGATACCATGGGATGAGGCGATGCAGTTGTGTGATGTGGTGAAATGGCAGATGCGCTGTGAACTAAGGAGAACCCATAACAGCAAAACCCTTGAGACGTCCATTCCAATGCGCAGTGAAACCCTCTGATGCAAAAGACGCCAAGACTGCGGCGAGCCCGTGTCACAGTACTACGACTCCGTAGTACAAAGTATCACACAGTGCTACTATGTACTTCAACGTACTACAAGGAGTACAGTACAACATACTACAAAGTACAATAATGTACTACAAAGGGCTACAAAGTACTGGAGCGTTCTGCTCTGCACAACTATGTAAATGTAATGTAACGATACGACATTCACATGTGATAATCCTAACACATGACACGTCCAGTACATTGCGCGGTGCAAGCTATGGGATGCAGACACACTGGCAGTTCGATGTTCACGTTTGATAGTCACAACAGATGAAACGGCAAGTACATTGAGCTGAGCAACCTATAGGATTCAAGACGTCTATTGTACCTGCCACGAAAACAATGACGTTCCAACTACAGTAGTGTATCGAAGCAAGCAAGTGTAGCCAATCCTAGCAGCAGAGCGACCTGAAAAATGAGGAGACAGACAGCGTTCCGAAAGTATTGCGCCTGCCACGAAATCTACAAAACACAACAAAACGTAAAACGCAAAACACAATGGAGCGGATGGAAACAAACATGACCCAGTGCATTCCACAATAAAATAACGAGGACAATGCCTTACCCCACAAATCACCTTGCTTGCCACGATTTTGTACACTTGCACAAAGTGAAGTTCACCAAATATTGTACCTGCCATCAAAAATCGATTGGTGAATTGAATGTCATTGAAAATGTGACGAGTTCATTGCGCGCATGACGCCGAACACACAAGCAGTAAAAGTCCAAGAGCTGAAATTGCACGAATTCTGCAAGACTGCCTCAAAACATGCAAGTTCAAGATTTGAGCGAAAAATCTGTCAAATGCTGCCGCCAAAAGAAGGACAATTTGATCCCGCACATGATCCGAGCATGATCGGAGCATACAAACGACAAACCGCAAGCCGCCTGTTCGCGGAGATCAAAAATCTCACCGTCGAGAACCATTTTGTATGGAAAAACAGGCGCTCCGGCTAACTCCCAAAGTTTCACCAAATACTGCGCCTGCCAATAAAAAGTGACAATTCTCAAAAATCACGAATTCTGCGAGACTTCCTCAAAATTGACAGCTCAAAAACCAGCTACTTTTATTCTTGGCTAGTCTTACTCTCAGCAACTCTTACTCTCAGCTACTTGTACTCTCAGCTAGTCTACCCTCAGCTACTTTACCCTCAGCCACTCTACTCTCAGCTACTCTTAGTCTCAGCTAGTTGTACTCTCAGCTAGTCTACCCTCAGCTACTTTACCCTCAACTACTCTACTCTCAGTTACTCTTAGTCTCAGCTGGTTGTACTCTCAGCTACTCTACCCCTACTCTACTGTCAGCTACTCTATCTCAGCTACTGTACTCTCAGCTACTCTGCTGTCCCACTCCCAGCTACTTTACTGTGTGGGTGAGCAAAAGTTGGTCGGAGGTTTTCCAAGTAAACTAAGTAAACTTAGATCATATAAAGTATAGTGTAGTAGTGTAGTAGAGATAAATGCAGGGCAGAAAATCATACAGAAGCTGTCAACATCTGCGACTTTTCAGATCTTTCAATTCGGTGATGGCACAGTCATGTCAGACGCCTCAGGCTTAAATTGTCAAGGGTTGCACTTTTCCAAACACTGGGGATGTTGTACCCGTAGCCTTCAAAAAACGCTGGTCTCCTGCGAATTCAGAAGCTTGTTTGTCTTCGGAAGCTTGTAGATGGTTCCTGATGATGAGACACATGTCAGCATGGCTCAGAAGGGACCAATTTTTATTCGTGCGTCAACTCGCATTTGCGATCACGGAGTCGTTCTTGTGCGAGATGACGCGAGTGCTTGTTGGCCTGCCAAATCGATTCTTTTTATTCGGCCTGTGAATGGCCTACAGAATCGGGAAGTCTGTGAAGTTCAGGACAAACTGCTTCGTAGATTTGCCTTTTGAAATGTTGAACTCAAGTTGGACCCCAAAAAAGAATCGGCTTTGGACACCCATGACGGGAGCGCTTTCCGGCACAGACCCAACAAAATCCAAAGATGGGTTCATCCAGTCGTTGGAGAATTTCGACGATTCAGGCGTTTCACTTCTCCATTTCCAGAAGGCATTGTGACATACAATCTGATAGAAAGGAACCGTGTAAAATCGCATAGCTTTTTTCATATCATATCGCATTATTTCATACCAAGCCTTTCCTTTTTTCATTAGTCGTGCAACTACGGGTCAATCCGTGGTCCGTCAGGCGAGCCCGTGGCATTGCTTGATAAAAAGATGGGGGTGCCAGAGCGTCGAAACACGATCTGGTCTGAGAGTCTGAAACATTCAGTTTATGAATCTATTCCATTTGACATCAGCAAAGACTTCAGTTGTCAACCTATTCATTTATGTGTTTTGCTGGGTCCATCTCCCCATGATATCCATTCCTGCTGAAATGAAAATACCTAGCCCCTAGTTTTTGCTATGCAATGGAGTTCCCTGGATTTCATAGTGCCTTGCTCCGCCAGGCACTTTGCCCGGGACCTTGCCAGCCGGCCAAAGGAAAGCCAATCAGAGCTGCTGCTGAGCAAAGCGACATGGACTCCACCCGCTCCTCGTGACAAAACAATTTAAGCCCTGTGGCTGCGGAGTGTGGGTCAGTTCCCAAAAAAAAATAGGTGCAATCAGTTTGCATGAAAAAAATAGACCATATTTACTTATATCTGCAATTTTTGTAGTTGGTAATTGGTCTTCCTGAGTTATTTCTGAAAATTAATGGGAGATAGATGCCATTGGCTAGGATCTATTGGACTACAGTTGGTCATTTTGCCAGTCTTGCATTCACACATGTCACTCTTGTTTTATCCTGTTGCTAGTTTAAATTGAACATGTTTGCAGTACATTCTCGTGCAATTTCTGAGTTAATGACTTGTGCTGCGTGCCAGGAACGCCAAAGGCACAGAACCCATGCTCTGCATCAAACGAGTTAGATGCTATTTGGAAGCACGGCAATCATTTGATTAGTCAGGAGCATTATATACCTTTTTTCTCCCTGTGCGTGGACTAGAAAACTGTCGCAGGAAGCAAAACAACCTAAAATCACAGGTATTGAGTTGTGAAGCATTCTCTGGAAACTACCGCCCCAGTTGTTTCACCAGGCAACTGGAGGAACGTCGCAGCTGCAATCTCAACAAGTTGTTTTCCAGGATGACCCAGGGGTGAGCTAAAAAAACACTCCGATGAAGTCTAAGAACTTCACGATTTTCTCCATATACAAGTCCCTGCATGTGCAGTTGAAAACACTTGCTTGGCCAAAGTCAAAACCTTGCAAGACCTTGATCGTGCGTCTCGAGCCTGTGTCACATGCACATCCAAGACCGTTTGAACGAGTCGAAAGGGGCCTCTACAGCACGAATCTCTGGCATTTTTCCGGACTCATGGTTTGTGCATTGTTTGTGCTCGGGTGTTGCCCTTTGAACCTCGAAATAAGGTGAGGGAGATGTTGGACAAGGCTGAGGGCCAGGTCCACGGTGCACCTTTCTGATTATGTCAAGTATCAGGCTATCTACATTGCTGCCATTAGTTCGATGTATCCATTTTATTGAGAATGACTACTTGTAGGCGACATGACAAAACTCCCTTGATTTTGACTTATAGCATGGTGCCTGGCTGTGTCGCCTATGCTGAGGTCCATTGTTCACCTCCCATCCCAAGGCCAGCCACGTGCTGGGCAGTCGTGTGGTGCATGCCGAGTCTGAAAGCTTGGTGAAGTTGAAGTGGATATGAGTTGAAATCAGTGTATCAAATTTGGATGTGTTTTTAGTTTACAAGATGAAGCCCAAAGTTTTAATTCTTGATATTTTCATACAATTGTGACCTTTTTGAAGTAAAAACTCCGACAGCTCAAATTGATGTCTACCAAGGTCTGATCCTTTGAAAGACTTGGAGGATTCGTTTGGTGAAGGGATGGCCATTCGAAGTTCCCTCGAGCATCTTTTTTGGAGCCCATGCACTCTTGAGGATTTTGTGGCTGACATGTATCGGGAGATACAGGAGGATGCCATGTGCGCTATCCAAGAGTTTTTTGGATCGCAGCGTGTCCTATCTTCGATGGTTTTTCCAGACTTTGGAAGTTCAATGAACTTTTGGAGTTGAAGGGTGCACCTTTGACTATCACATGTTGAACATTGCCACTTTCTCTGACATCTCTTGGGATGATTTGGGCATAGACCCTTATGCCCTTGGGTTATTTTATGGATGAAGCGAGTGCAGCATTATGTCTACATATGTCTACCAAGGCTTCCGGGAGATACGCCGCCAGGAGAAAGATATGCGGGGAGACCTCAGTTTTGTTTGCAATACCTTATGAACATCTAAAAATGGAGTTCCGTTTTTCCTTTGCATGTTCGTGTCTTCAAAGATGGTCAAAGGCCCAATTGACATGGATAGTATTAATCATAGTATATACGTATATACGTATCTCATATACAAATAGAATATACACATGCATATATATATATATACACATATAAACGTTACATATTCCATGGCATGTTCTAGATGGTTTCTGCATCCAGCTACAATCAATCTTTTTTGATTTAAAGATTGACCTGGAGGTTGGGTGTTGTACTGAGGATCCACGCCTCCGAGAAAGGGCTCAGGCTCAACTTCGATACCCTCGCAACACCCTGTGTCGCATGACTTTTGGCTTTGATGGCCGCAGGTGCGGGTGGGTTCAGGTGAGCTGAATGAAATGAATATTGGGCTCTGAGGGTTAGTAAGGTTAGTAGTTCAGACCAGTTTTGAGAAGGAACTGTTTACCACTAATTTGGCTAACTGAAAGATGTTGATCTCAGACCAGGTTTTTAGGTGAGATGCAAGTTGGATCAGGACTTCAAGGTGAAGATTTCCATGGGTGGTTTGCAACCATCCCAGGTATGGGGAGGACTATCTTATTTTGGCAAAGGGTGAACAGATCATGTGGCTCAAAGAGGACAGAGCAGCTTTTTTCTTGAGAGTTTCAGTCACAAGTTGCAGAATTTTGTCGTTATTGAGAGGCAAGTTGCTTACATATCAAAAGTCCAACACATATTTCCTTCACAAACCATGCATCCTTTTTCTTGTCTTCCTTGCAGGAGGGCGGGTGGAACTTTGGCCGAAAGGTTGGGGATCTCAACTGTGGACAAGTGGAACCTGCATCCACCCGTTCTGGAGACCCGTGGGTTGCTTAGGTGGAACCTCCTTATCAAGAGGGTTGGTTGGGATGCCAAGCTGAGAGTTTCAACTGGATTTTGGTTTTGGATGTTTTGGATGAACCTCTCTGTGTCTTTTTAGGTTTGATAGGTGCAAAGGTTGAAACTCCTGGGATTCTTAGATAGTCATATTGTTGACCTCTATATCAATAGAATTTGTTAGGGAATTCTCGAGTCCTTCTCAAAATTGGGATGAACAGATACTATGTAGGAGTCCTGGTATGACCCAAATGCTTTCTCTAGCGGGCCGATCATGCTCAGGTTCCCGCCAGAGTTTGCCAGGCCTGTGTAGCAACAAAAAGGGTGCCTTGCGCTTTGCCGCTTCATTTGGTTTTGTGAGTGTTCTCCCCACGACCCAAGTTCTGATTGCCGCCAATCGACAATCGGAGTGTGACAACTGCTTTGGTAGTTCCTGTGTTGTATCAAGATAGAGCGGCATTGTCGGCAGCGCAAATCGCTTGGGAGACAGAAGACAGCGTCGTGATGTGCAACTGCAGCGAAAACCAAACATGTATCTCCAATCATGCGAAGGCGTCTTTTGGCGACCTGTAGTATTCATGTTCCGGCGGACAAAACAAGTTGGGTCAATTGCCAGGATGGCCACGTCCATCCCGTTGCTGTCGATAGCAACAAAGCAAAGGTTGATAAAGGACTACCTTTGGAAGCTGCAATTTAAACAGTAGTAGATTTTAAGACAAACAAACTACTACCTTTGAAAGTACAACTAGCGCACTTGCACGCATTGCAAGCTTGAAGGGTCATTAACGGCCACCTTTGAAAGCGTCGTATCACATTTTAGGAGCTGCAAAAACAGGCGTAATGTTGGAAGTGACATTGGGCACGAGCAAGACACCAGGCTGTTCCTCAAATGATACTGGTTGTCTGTTTTCAATGCCTTGTGGGGGTCTGGTGGTACGTGTGGCGGTGTAGAATCTATACATGACTAGTAGGGATGGGTCGTCAGCTTGCGCAATCAGATACAGGTTGAACTACAACGGCTTATGTGGTAGGGGGGAGCTGTTTGTTGGGGTTTCGTTGAGGTAGTGTCTTGTTCTCAGCAGTCTGTTGCTTCTGCTGCTGAGTGGTCCGCCTATTGCACGGTACGGTTACTCTGCGTACCCTCGCAATCTTGTCCTCCTGCATCTTCGTCCGACAACTGAAGCCGGGTAAACGCAGCTGCATTGATAATTGGCAGAGCTTTTCCGTCGATGCGGCGCCCGTTCACACTGCCTCGACACTATTGAGAATTTGTGTGCAAGCAGGGCCGAAACCTATGTTTGGAAGCTGCACTGAAGTTTCCGAAGATTGTGAACAGGGAATGGGCTGCATGAATACGACCAGTCCTGCTGATGGAATGCGGGTATTCGGTGCTCCTGTAATGCGGCTGCACCAAACATCCTCAGCAATGCTGGGTGCGCCTCCTGTAAGGTTGGGACCAGACGTGTGACAGATGGGAACCCTGTCCAATCAGCCAAATCACACAACTACCAATCCAGCCACCCCGTACGTAATGCGTTGATCAATCAGGCAGGCAACCAACCAAGCAGCCAAGCAGCCTGACAATCAAACTACCAAGCAACGAAGTAAGCAACCAAGCAACAGGTACACAAACAAGACTTCAATCTTTTTAGGTCGACAGGAGTTGGGGGCCAAACCACGAGCTGGCAGACACGAGTGAGGGGGGCATCATGGGTTTTCCATGCAAATCGTGGGATTATTACCAATTCCCATCAATCAAGTATCTATTCCAGACAGTGGTATGTGTTTACCAGTTCACAGCGCTGCAACATTGCCTCGTGAGTGTTGAAGCTTGGGGAGGACTTAGCCTGCAACGAAGGGATCAATGTGGACCACCTTAAAACACCTGAATTTGCAACAAACACAGCATCGCAACAAACGGCGACCTTAGGTATCCATTTTCTTCAAGCCATGCTGATGTATAGCATACAGAACTCGAACAAAGTTGACTTCCAGAAAAGTGGGCACGTGTACAGGGCAAGCAAATATACACTCATGGCGAAGTGTGCGTGAATTTTCCAGATGCCAAACCTCCTCGAGGTAGGAAATTGGCACAACTCGTATCCTGTTCGGACAAGGGCGGATGAAGGCATACGAAACTTGTACACCCGCAGGCCTGCGAAGAGCACGCGGTGAAAAGGGATCCAAGGAAAATTTGTCCAATTGCCCCTGCCTCTCGCGAGTTGGTGTTCTCAAACCACTCAGTGCAAAGCTTTAAACTTTAAACACTAAAGTTCGTTAAAGTCGCCCAAAGTCAGCGTTTTTTTTTCAGGCTTGCTGACATTTGTATCGAGGACGGCCGACATGTTGACGCTTCCCGCACGTCCAGAAATTTGACAACGATTTCACCGAAATTCGGTTAAAGCGACAAATGCACTCCGCTCACGGATCTTAGGCCAGGGATGTAAGGACCAACCATGCCTTGCGCCACAGACACAGCTGTTCAACAGCAGAAGTGGAGAGGTGCCGCCGTGCAAAGCGCAGTGCTGCCTCACATTGTTTGCTGGACGGACCCCGTGCTGGGTATGTGTTGTCCATTGTCCATCTCGACTGGAACGGTCGGAATTGCAATCATGTTATGAAATTGTTAAACTATTCAACATTATGGGTTGGCCGGCTAGCGATAGATATGTTATGTGTGTTCAGCGCAAGCGAAATTTAAGCGCCTCCGGACCGATGCGATTAACCGCGCTGTGATCATGTGTGGTCATCCTACCCAAGGAAGGTCATTTTCCATTCCTGTGTGTCATTTGTAAGGACCATAGCGTCCCAGTTGCAAAGCAAGCGCATCCAAAAATTTTCCCACAGCTTAAAGAAGCTTAAAGACGCTTGAAGACGTGATTGTGCGAAAACCAACACCAGCAAAGCGAAAACCAAGCAAACCACACCACGCTGTCTAAGAAGATATTGCACCATCTAGCCGCCCCCGATGCTCCTGGCTGCAGCCAAGGGGGCCAGACACTTCCAGCAACACGGGCCGGAACGTACATGACAGAAATGGCAACACCGAGCCACACAGTTTTGCCACCAAACTTATCAAACCGAGCCACAAGAAACCTTGGAGTCTTAGCCTTATGTGCATCACAAATTCGTTCACTTGCAAGTGGCTCTTCACAATTGCGAAAGCTGGGATCTTTGAAAGTTTTGGGAGCTGGTACTTCTTCTTTGCGTGAGGTATCAAGGAAAAGGTGTGGGGACTACTCCTGAAACTATCGGTATATCTGGGAGGAATTGGGCCATGTAGGAGGGGTTGGGGCCATCTGTCTGGGGCTGGACTGTTGCTACCGGGGGTCGGCTTTCGTTCACTGATTTTACAATCCCCAATCCGGCTGGAGGCGGTGCAAGCCACAACAACCGTCTCAACAAAAAGAGTGTGATCGGTTTGCTCGGTAGGAACATTCGCACCTTCAGGGATCTTTCCTCTAACATCAATGCATACACATGGCACCGAATGGTACCGGGTTTTTCCTGACAATTAACATGTCGTCAAAGATGGGACAAGTCCCAATGCACTTACTTCTTTGATTTTTGCATGTGAAGCTTTTAAAGGGTTGTCACAAACGCTTCCGAAATTGAGTTTTTTTTTTGGCCTTTAGCGTGCGAACTACGAGCCAGAGGACTAAAACAAAACATTGGCTGCGCGTTTTCCTGGCGAGTGTTCAGGGGTTTTGACATCGACACATATTATTGACACCCAAGATCAGGCGAATTGAGGTCATTGCCAACGGCCTCCCACTGTGGGGAGGGGCGCAACTAGCGGTTGACACAACCTTGGTTTCCTCTCTCACACGAGCCAGGCACCCACGCATGCGGGGAGGACAATACAGAGGCACAGCTCTAAGGGACGCGAGGAGGAACAAGGAACGCACCTACCCAGAACTCTTCCGGGATCGGCGGTGCCGCCTCGTTGTCTTCGGGATTGAAGTTGGAGGACGTTGGAGTGATGAGGCCGCAACTTTCCTGAGGCTCCTCGCCCACACCAAAGCCCGCCAAACCCCAGCCCTTCTGCGCCACTCCCTCACCAACGCCCTGATCCACCGCTGGAGCGCCATGCTCACGGACGCGGCCATGGATGCCTTCGCAGCATCCCTCCTTGACCAAGACCTATCTGGCTGTCACAACCGGTAAGGCAAAGCCCACTCCATCAGTGAGATCCTCGCTGAAGCCACCGGCCCCCCCCAGTCAAAAAGGCGTGTGGAAAAAAAAAGGCAAGCTCCGAATGGAAAAATATAATTGCAAGTGTCCAGTCGTGATTGGAAGGAGATGGTGGCGGTACATTTTAAAACAATGGCTGCTTGTACATGGGCCTGTTTTGTTCAGGCATTTCATAGAAAGTGTAAGTCGTGCTGGTCCTGGTTAGGAATTGTGATAGCACTTGATAAAGAAGACCTGGTTTGGAAGCATTTCTGCGGAAGTTCTATACATTTCGAAGCCTTGAATTGTAAATCTCGTGGTCAGGGCATTTTATTAGCAAAATAGAGGCTTTGTTCACTCCTTTATAAAAACGGCACACATCTCGCGATGATGATGATGATGATGATGATGATGATGATGATGATGATGACGATGGTGATGATGATGATGATGATGATTATGATGATGACTTGCGTGGACTGCAGGACGCCGGAGAAGGATTGGAAGACCAACAAACACATGGGATGCGCAAATACAAATGTACTGCCGATGGCGAAATTTGGGAGAATGGAGGGCCACCGCAATGCAGACAGAATTTTGGCTGACACATATGGACTCTTTTATTGAATTTGCGACGCCGAAGTAGTGAGAGTTGAAATTAGTTTAGGTTTGTTGTTTCCCTGCGCCCTAAAGGGGCTGCCTTCGGGCAGGCAGGTTCGACTCGACTCGACTATGATGATGACTTTGACGTTGCGCCTGTATGCCATGTTGCGGCAGCCCATTTAGAGCGCAGGGGGTGAGACCTAACAAATATATTACATATACATAAATGTGATAAGATCCGGCAGGTACATTGCGGGAAATTGCTTCGACATGTGGTGGGTCCGCCAGCTGACATTGATTGGAACCAGCCATGGCATACAATTCTTCATGCATGGCACAGACGGATTGATCAACAATTGGAATACCATGGTTTCAAAATGTGGTCAACGAAATATTTTTCCGAATATTGGAAATTTGCAAATTACGTTGCTTTACTTGATGACAATCGTTGGGTAAAACGCATCTTGCATTGGAACCCAGGAGGTGGGAGGCCTGGACGTCCATTTTTTCAATGGCAAACCCCTCTACAAAATTTTTGCCGCTGGCATCACCTAGGCAACTGGATTGACACTGCCGGAAGCACCGATCTTTGGTTTCAATACTACACCGACTTCATTTCCTTCTGCCTGCGATGATGTTATATTTTCACGTTTTCGTGTTTAGTTTGTACATACAATGCTTTTGCGTTTCACTTCCTGTGCCCTAAATGGGCCGCCGCTCGGCATACAGGATCAAAGTCAAAGTCAAAGTCAAAATCCGGCAGGTACTGCAGCCAGAGAACTTTGTCCTGGGCTGCAACGTGCCACTCCCCAATGTTCTGCCACCTGCAAAATTTTGTTCCAGGGGCATCCCATAAATCAAAAAATCGTCCTCGTCTGCCACCTCCCGCATTCCACACCAGTGCTCGTTTCAGCCAACGGTTATCATCCAAGACCGCAGCATACTGAACAAATTTCCAATATTCAAGCATGCCCCTGTTTGACTAAAATTCATCATCGTTCAGTTGCATTTGTTCCACAACACGTTGGTTCCACTGGTGCAGACTGGAGTGCCACGGTTGAGTCCAATCAATGTTTCCTGGTGGGCCCACGACTTGACGTAGAAGTTTATGGCAATGCACATCAAGTTTTCGAAGTTCCGGTTTGTACAATTTGCGTTGACCAGCTCCAAAACGGACCACCGAAGTCACCACAGAATCAAAAAATTTGATGCGAGACTTCAAGGAAACATTTTTGTCACACAAAATCCATTTGTTCGCATAGAAGGCCTTTGATGCAGCCTGTAAACGGAAGTCCAAGTCAGCTTCTCTGTTGCCAGCGTTCAATGTTGATAACAAGCATCCAAGCCATTTGTGCGCCCTAGTCGCATCCAAAAGTTCCATTTCCAGGCCGTTTTGAGTTGTCACTGTTTTGCCTGGCTGCGTTTGCGTTGTTAGAATCCTAGTTTTGGAAGCATGTAATGCCAAACCGACCTCCTTCAAACAAATTACCAATGCATCCACCATCCGGGCTGCTTCAACGGAAGGTGTCGCAAACAGCAAAATGTCATCAGCAAATCGTAAGTCCAACAGTGTGATACCGGCGCAATGCCACCTCCAATACACATGAAAACAGTCAGGGGCTGAGAACGCAACCTTGCCGTACGCCAGCTTTGATGTCAAATTCTCGACTGGTATCCTGTTTAGTGATGATTTGGCCTTTCTGTTCCCGATAAATCAAACGCAGTGCCCAAACCAAGAGTTGTGAAACCCCATGTCGTAGTAAACCTCCCCATAGTGAGTCCCAACTAACTCGATCGAAAGCTTTGCTCAAGTCAAGGCTCACAATCCACAAAGGAACATTTGCCAACAAAATTTTGTCAATGACGGTGTTTGCTGTCAACAAATGTTCTTCAATCCTCCGACCGCTCCTGAATCCATGTTGTTCCTCAGGCTGGTGTTGCTCCAACGTCGCTCCAACCCGACCAAGCACCAAATAAGCAAAGACTTTGTACAGTAGGCGTAGGTTTGCAATGGGCCGAAAATCAACTGGGACGCGAGCACGGTGAGTTTTGGGAAGCATTTAGAACAGTGTTTTACGCCATGAGGACGGGACAACTCCTTTGTGCAGAATTTCATTCATGATGTGGAGGAGCGAATTCAAACAATCATGAGGAACACATCGCAAAACTTCGGCAACCAACCCACATTCGTCAGTTGCCTTGTTGTTTTTAAGGCGTTTAATTGCAAACGTTAATTCCCTAGATGTCCACGAAGGCTCATCAAGTTGTTCGGGCTGTGTTGGTGCACCAGGGTACCCATGAAAAATTTCTTCCAACATGTCAGCGAAGGCATCTGGCGATGGCAATTCTGTCGTCCCCTGCATTGCCACATTCTGTAGTTCCCGCATTCTTTTCCAAGTTCCTCCATGTTGCAACAATGATTGTAGCTTTGACGATTTCCAAGCACGCGCTTCACGTCGTTGAAGTTTCACAATTTCAAACGAAAGTGTTTTCCGAACATCTTGACTGATTGCTAGTCGTCGCTGTTGGCGGAGGTGGGTGAACATGTCCGAACCTTTGAATTTGCATTTGGTTTAGTTGCATTTGCCTCCAATGCGACCTGCTTGATACAATGCTTCTTCCAATGAGGTGATACGTTGTTCAATCCATTGTAGTGTGCTATGGTTGGGGGGAGGGTGACGACCAACTTTGGGGGAGTGGACGTCGTGCCATTGCTGGGTGCCATTGCAGGGTGCCAATTTCTGTTCATATCTTCCTCCTATATTCAGGGCCACCAATTTCACCGAGACACCCAAGAAAACAACAATGAATTTTGTCTTGAACTTCTTGCAGACGTGACACTGTTCTCTACATTGATAACACAACAATTGGTTTTGGCTATCTGGGGTCTATGCTGGTATAATTTGTTAATAAAATGCCGTGACCACAAGATTTGCAATTCAAGGCTTCGAAATGTATAAATTGCTGGACCTGCAATGGCACCACCCCCAAAGTTGGCCGTCAGCCTCCCCTCCCTTAGCACACTAAAATGGCAAGCACCCTGCAATGGCACCACGTCTACTGCACCCGGCAATCGCACCACGTCCACTCCCTCAAAGTTGGTCGTCACCTGTCTAGCACACTACAATGGCACCCTGCAATGGCACCACCTCCTCCCCCCACCAC
>DF240551.1:58950-117685 GCA_000507305.1 Breviolum minutum Mf 1.05b.01
GTGCTGGTGGTGGTGCTGGTGATGGTGATGGTGATGGTGATGGTGATGGTGATGGTGATGGTGATGGTGATGGTGATGGTGATGGTGATGGTGATGGTGATGGTGATGGTGATGGTGATGGTGATGGTGATGGTGATGGTGATGGTGATGGTGATTGCGATTGTGATTGCCCTGAAATTTGAAAATAAAACAAAGCACAGTGCATTCTTAGCATGTTGCCACATATTGTAAAAACAAAATCATCCTCATCGGCCCTTGCGGTGACCCTAACGCCGCCAACATGATACAGGAGGGACCTCCGGGCCGGAACGGTCTTATGAAAAAAACAAGCGGTGTCACTGTGTAAACAATAATTTGTGATGGAGAAGGTCTGCTGCAAGGAAAGGGGGTGTATACAAAAAAAACGTTTATAATTGTTTTTTCTTATCAAGAAAAAATGTTCTGGACGAGAACTTCATTTTTTCCGAAGGGAAAGCGGTTGTCGAGGAAGGAAAATTTGATAAGAAAATCAAAACCAAAAAAAAAGGGGGTCGTAATGAGATTTTTAGAGATTCACGCGGGAAAAAGGAGCGGGAGAAAAAAAAAAATGCCTCCCTTAGGGAAGGAAAGTACCAATCAGAAAAGGAGAGTTTATAGAGGAAAAAATTCGATATGAAGGGCGGCAAACTTTGTTTGGAACGGGTTAGAAGGAAAAAAATGATAAAACCAGAAAGGGGAGAAAACGATAAGGCCCTTTTCGGATGTTTGTATTTTATTTTTTGCGGCCCCATTATTGTATTATTTTGGACTGAACCACGAGATCCTATGCACAGTAACAGGGAGGATTTTTTGAAATCGATACATGGTCTAAAAAGAAAAACGACTAAGTATTTTCGCTGGTTATGGAAAGCAATGAAACCATGCGTTTTCGAAATCAAACGGCACGGCAAAACTTCGATCGCAGAGTGAGGCATTAGCAATTTTGTCAATTTTTCAAACTAAGAAATATTATTCCTTCCTTTGCTGACTTCAATTTGTACATGTAAATTCAATTTGTCGTGCTTGCCTGCGCCCTGAAAAGGCTGCCTGCTTTGGCATGCAGGTCTCACTCACTCACACTCACTCACTCCTTTTCTGACATCTTGAACAAACAAGAAATAGAAAACACAAAATAGGCCATGAACCATGGTAGCAGACATGTGATTTTTGATGCAAAAAAATGACAACAAAAGTAAGGCAAAAAAGGAACACTATTCCAGGACCCACGGGTCCAGGCAGAGGATTTCAAAGAGATATTTTGGTTGTTAATGTTTCCGCAGATAGCTATAGGTATAGGGGTTCTGACGTCCAATAGGAGGGAGGGCGACGAACCACCTTGGCGGATTGGACACGGCACCAGGGTGCCATTGCAGGGTGCAGTGGACGTGGTGCCATTGCTGGGTGCCATCGTAGGGTGCAATTGTAGTGTGGAAAACCTTATGCCCTACACTCCAACGCTTCCGCCCCTGCGAAAGCCGAAACCTGGCAGTTGCGCGTTCTGGTTTTTAAATGCAGACTGGTGTTCGATCTTGAGCCGTCGGTTTATTTTCGAATACAGTAATTCTTGTAAACGGCCATGGAGGTTGCGTGCAATTGTCGAATGGGCTGCAGCAATAAAAACCAGTGATATATTGATATATAAATAAATACAAATATATAGAAAAATATTTTTATGAATAAATATAAACAGCAGACAATGTATTTTATGTTTCATGCGCCCTGCATTTCGCGGTGCTTCAGATGTTCAGGCATGTCACTACGCACGAATGAAATATGGCGCAACATAAAAACGCGATCACGAGCACCCAGAGCACGACACATCGTGGCGAGAACTGCCGGCCCGACACGTGGAATGGGCACCGACCTTCGACCAAACCACACAGCAATGGCAACCAGAGTGGGTTTGCCTCCGGTGCAACAACACACTCACACCAGAAGACCGCATGCAACACACCGAACCAGCACCTCATTGCCCCACTCATGGACCATGCAGATTGGCCATAGATTTACGGCAAAACGAAAGGGGCTGGGTGTGCAGCAGGGGCTACCCGCCCCACATCCTCCCATGC
This sequence comes from Breviolum minutum Mf 1.05b.01, assembly GCA_000507305.1. Lineage (NCBI taxonomy): Eukaryota > Dinophyceae > Suessiales > Symbiodiniaceae > Breviolum > Breviolum minutum. Next base: position 61,038 of record DF240551.1, read on the forward strand.
GAGCCCACGCAAATNCACCACCCAACCACACCACGTGAGCTGGAAAGAAAGCAGGCACAAAGCCCACAGACCAAAAAAAAAATGCCCAAAAAAAAAGAAAAAATTACCCAAAACAAGTCCGCACCCCACTCAGAACGGCACCGCCAATCCCTTGGCGCACCCTCCACAACACACTCGCCACACTCCAACAGATGGCAGCCGATTCAGGTCACCAACTTCCCGCCGCCGAGCGAGCAATCTTAGAGCAGCTAGCCGCAGCAGGATCTCTCGAACCCGCAGGAAGCCAGGTCCATCTCCCATGGGTCTTAAATGTCGTTGGCTACCCCACCGGATACGTACCAGCAACCGCTCAGGAAGCATTGTTACAACATTACTTGGGTGATAGACAGGCATCGTCCGCTGCTAGCCTTGCAGATCGGTGGCGGCAGCCTCAACACACCACCTCCGACCACCTCACCCGTCCCAACCACCACGGCCATTCCCAACCAAGACGGCCCCAACAACGCCTCCAGCGAGACCGACACCAGCGACTCACCCGGCGACACCACCTCTTCCACCTCCACCGCATCCACCTCAAGCACGAGCACCTCTCACGCCGCCACACCATCACCACCAATCCCAGCCGCCTTCCAGCCCGCTCCTAAGGAGCCCCGGCAACCTGGAGACTGACCAGTAAAACAGTCCTGGTCAGAGACTCACGCGGGAAAAAGGAGCGAGGAAAAAAAAAAAACGAGTCGTGAACCGTATGTTTTTTGGGGGCAGTTTTTGGGCGGCATGTTTGCATTCGACGACATTGAAATTTGCAGTTTGTGGTAGTTTTTGGCTCGCATCCCGAATTGTCATCCAAGTTTCGGAAGTTTATATATAAAATCAAACAGGTCTGGGAGACATTCAACCAAGCAGTGTTATATGGCATTCGCATATGCATTTTACTCTAATAAACAGAACGGGCCTGTTGCTCAACAATGGCGCGCTTCAATCGTGCCATTTTGTTGCCTGTTCTTTTGCTGTGTGGTTCCTCCTGGTTGGCATCTCTTAGCTTCACTGGCGGTTCTGCCCGGGTCAATGTGGAGCGGGCCCGTGTCTTACGCAAAGCAGAGTACAGCACCGTAGCAGTGCCTGGGGCCACCGGGCGTTTGGGTCGCTTTGTGGTTGAAGAGTTGTTGAAAGATCCCAAGTTGAAGATTTTGGCAATGACCCGAAATACCTCCAGAGCTGAAGAGTTTCTCCCAGTCGATGAGCGCATTCAGGTTTTACCTTGGACTCCAGAAGATGAAGCCACTGCCATGTCAGCATTTTCAGATGCAGATGTTGCTATTTGGTGCGCCGAAGGTCGGCAGGGCTTGACGGCCATGAGCAAGGCTTTTGCATCTCGCACCAGTCGTTCCAGTGGTTCGCCTAGAGTGGTGATGTGTTCCTCTGCGGCGGTGACGCGACCAACGTGGAGCGAGAAACAAAAATCACAATTTTCGGGTGCTGCAGACATCCCCATTGTTCGTTTGAATCCAGGTGGCCTGTTGGATGAAAAGCGTAACACTGAAGAAGTGTTGCGCAAGAGCGGTGCCAGCTACACAGTGGCACGTCCCACCGGCCTCAAAGATGAATGGCCAAGTGGGCGGCCGGTGCTGTCTCAAGGTGATGTGGCAGTTGGACGAACTTCACGGCAGGACTTGGCCAGCTTCCTGGTTCGATTGTTGGATGAACCGTTGTCAACGGGCAAGACTTTTGAACTTTTGACAGTGCCTGGTTACCCAAAACCTCGAAGCTATGATCAGGCTTTGGAGCGTCTACGTCCGGATTCGGTTGGTCCTGTGTCAGCTGCATTGGCACGAGTCCGCAGTTGGTTTGGTGGGCAGGATGAAAAAGCTGCCACCTATGGAGTTTTGCAACAGCTTCTGCCAGGGGAAGAGCAGGATTCTGCAGGCTTGGCCATGGGCCAAACTTATGAGCAATATGACAAGAAGGAGGAGGGACGTTTGGGTCCTCGTGGTTCTGAGCGCGTGCCTGCGACTTTCGGCAGCTAAGCCCTGCCCACCAGGGCTACCTGGCAATTTTCCATTCTTAAAAGAATGCCCTTTCACCTCCATTTGAGGATGAAAACTATGAGAGCATCCTGTACCCTGACCCGGCACTTCAAGGGGCACATCCTGGCAGCAACACTACATAACTGAACCAATTCCTTTATGTTCTATCACTGAAGAATTTAGGAGAAAACATATATAAATAGTCAGGAAATGTGTCTCGTTTGATTTATTGAGGTACCCTTTTCATCCCTTTTCAACGCTGGAGTCAAGAGCAAGGAGCAGACCCTTAGCGGCGTAAAATGTGAAATGGCGTGGTTGCATTGCTGGACTGGCCCAGCAAAAGCAGACAACTCAGTTTGAAATTCTCAAAGTCTCAAAGCTTGTTTCTTTGTTTTGCGCTTTCTTGCTTTTGGGCTACGAGCTGCCCAGCACGTCCGAGCAGAAACATTAAAGCTAGAAAATTCAATGGGGAGTGCTGTTCGGTAGATGAGAATATCTATAGAAAGCCTACTTGCATAGCTAAATCATGTTGCATCATACGCTTGCAGCTTGCAAAAGCTCCCAGCAATCGCTTTGAGAAAGGGCGATTGTCCATTTGGCCATGTCCTAATAGCTCGACCTACCAATGGATGGCCCTTCGTTTTCAACATGGATTCTTTGAGTTCTAAGAATCCCTTCACCTCGCTGTCCCACGGGAGTCATGTTGGAGCTGTAGCACCGAGTGCCTTGGTGGCTGAGCACTTTGCAGCTGAACGTGCCGAGGATCTTCAGAAGCTTTTGGCCAATGTGGAGCTTCCAGTTCCTGCACGACACTTACGGCGCCGTGCGCGAAGTTGGAGGCCGTTTGGATTGGTGAGGCTGCGAGTGAAGCAACACGAAAGCCGCAAAGTGAAGCACAGAACTCTGCCAACTGATGGCAAAATTCCAGTGGCTACCCGGATGGCAGCTGAGAAACAGACGGGAGGCGATCAGACACTTCGAGTGCGAAAACATTGGAGAAGACCAGCATTGCTTTTGCGAGCGCATGCCTGGGCGCCACCAAGTGTTGCAGGCTCGTTGCAGTGCAGGTTTTTGGAAACACACGTTTGGCATGCCAAGCGTTCTCACATGGAAAATATATGGGGCCATCGCTTAGCCTCCCACAACAATGCCTTGGGAAGGCGGGCTTTGGCCAGAGCAGCGGGAAGGTATTGCTGTGTGCATGACCGAAGCTACATGCAGATTGTGGAATTGTTTGGATCTGAGTTGTTGTTGGTGGATGTCTTAGGCCGGTGCGGAATTGATCGTCGTTTGGTGCTTGCTAAAGAGGCACGGGCTGGTCTTCGACGAGAACGTGTCTTGTTAAAAGCCTGTGATAGTAATCGGCTGATATGTCCTGCATTCATCTTGTGGAGTCCTACTACCATTACTCAGAGCCAACCTTTGGACAAAGAGCCAGAGGAGGAGGAGGTTTTACCCTTTGTCATGGATGTTTTAGGGGAACATGCAGAGACTGAGAAGGCAGAGCAGGCAAAGACTCCTGCAGATGCCAAAGCAGCTGAAGATGTGGACATGGAGGGCGGGTCCACATCACCCAAGATGCCTGAGACAACTCCAACCGAGACTGCTTGGAAGTTGTGGCTTTGGATCCATCCAGCAGCCATTGAGGAGGTGCAAATGCCGCTGAAGTCTTATTCGCGTCGTTTTCCTTAAAGCCCTAAAGAAGTGCAATGTCAGAAGTCAAAAAGCGTTGGAAATTATCACTCTTGCAACATGCGGTCGCTTGGGTTGCTCATATTTGCCAATCAATGCAGGCCGTTGCAAGCTTGAACTGGGCCGCTGCCTTAGATGGATTTGAATTGCAAGTGCCTATGGCGGAAGGCTGTGCCTGTGACATTTTCAACTTGCCCAGGCAGCAGAGCAAATTCGCCAAGCTGAGCTCCACCTGACTGTTTGGCATCATGAGTGAATACACGGACCAACCGGTCAACTCAACCTTCCCACCGGCCAGGCTTCTACGTGTCACCCCTCGTTCTGAGCCATGCTTTTTAGAGCTTATTGGACCCAGAGCCATCGAGGCATGACACCCTTCAATCGGACATGGTGGAACAATGGTTTTGCTACGTTGGCTTAGGTTCTAATGATGTGAAGATTGGATCAACATTGGATCATATTATCCCGTATGATTCCAGAATCTGCTGCCAAATTTGTTGTGGTCCTCGTACTCCTTTTCAGGTGATCGGCAGAGCCATTCCACCAGAAGTCGCCTTCCCAGATTTCAGAACACAAAGTGATGAGATTCCTCGAGTTGCCAGGATCATTTGTTATTATATATCGTCATTGTATCATCATGGGTTTGATCAATGATTAAAGAAGTATATATTAAAGATGTTTAAGTTACTTAAGTTGATATGTTCAAATTGTTCCTAGTAAAGATTCATTCATACATAGTGCTTTTATAGATACACACTAAAACTTGACTACGTGACGATCGCGATAATTCCATATCAAACCATTTGATGGAGAGACCATGATGAGATCGCAGTCATGCATCACTGATGCGGATGCCGATCTATACATCCGAGATCTTGACAGGTCGCATGCATCCTTGATTCTAGCATGACAAGATGCGAGAAGACCATCCTGTAAATTGCAGCCTGAAGGCTTGTCGAGAATCCTCCGCAGCAGATTTGTGGCAGCAGGCGATGCTTCCTTTCATCGATTGAAGTTATGACATGGCGGTGACCGGCCTGCTATTTTATAGCAATTGTTGCACCCCTGGATTTAGGTACCGTAAGACTTTCTTTGCTCTGACCTTGTGCTACTCTGAACCCGGTCTGCAGGTGGTACTGGCGAGCCAAGGGCACCGTTTGACACCTCCTGCGGGTGCAGTTCTAACACTGGAAGTACAGGCGAGGGGTGATTACCCCACTGCCGTTCAGCTGGCTTTCGAATCACATCGGAATGCCTCTCAAGGAAGCTGCGCTGGTTCCCTGCAGCCAGGAGCTTACTGTATTCAAGAAGCTTGTGTTCTCCTCCTTCGTTTGAAACGCATTTTCAAGGCACTGACAAGGCTGAAGCTGCAGTAACAGTAGCCCAGCGGGAAGCCAAGCTTTCTTCAACTGGAAGAGTTGGAAACAGCAAATAGAAACACCATAGTGTCATAGAACCTTTTCAAGCCCAAGGCAACTGAAGAACCCTTGGCCACGTCCTAAGTGGTCACCACATGGTTGATCAATCTTGGCGTACCAAGCCCACCCCCAGTCACTTGAGGCTTTCCCGGTGGCCCACGGCTGCAGCTAGCTGCAGTGATGACCTGAGATGTGAGGATGTGAATCTCAGCAATGTTGGGTGACGCTTTACGGTCCACTTCTGTATACTTATGCAAGACTGATCAAGGGTAGCGGGGGGGAAGGAAGGAATATGAAGATGTTTGAATCCTTCATGGTAGGATGAATGCACAAGGCAGATTTCCATGCAATCTTTTTAGCAGGTCGAATGTGGGAAGAGGGGCCAGACGCTTCGGAGGAGATTTCTTTTCCGGCGGTCTGCCACTTCCAACGGCTCCAATGCACTTCAATGCTCATCGCGCAGTCTGAAGGACGGCTATGTCTCTGTGGTGTTAGCGTTTCGGCCGGGTGGCAAGCTAGCAGATGTTGCCGCTGGGGTGGATGTGTTTTCGTCACCAGGCCGGGGTGATGGATTCGCTATCAGCATTGCTTTTGGAAAGCCCTTGTCCTACAGCCTTTCTGTGAGGTGTGCACCGAAAACTTTGGTTGAGCTCTCAGAGACGGGTTTCGTTGATGAAGAAAAAAATAAGTTCCAATGGCACGAAGCCCGCCAGCCACTGCGCTCAGGTTGCGTTGCCACTTTGCGGGTGCACGAGGGTTGGGTTTCCGGGACCGGCACCAGCTGTTGGCGGATGCTGGTCTGTGTGGGGGCCTGGACGGACATGGTGATAGTAGAAAATCCCGGAATGACAGGCATTTTGGTACTGCTTGCATCCGGAAATTCCTTTGAGCCTTTTTTTTCTCACTGGAAGGCCTGAGTTTCCACAGGATTTCCCAGAAACACAAGCGGGCCAACAAGAAGCGGCTACTCAGGCGGGAAGAATTTGTCTAAGCAATCGCGAAGAAAAAAACATTTCTTTCACCATGAGCCGCAGTTTTCAAACCTGGTAGCCTGCTCAGGCCACAGCCTCCCTGCAGCGTTTTCAAAGGCGACCGCCCAAGAAGCGACCCAACTTCAGCCTGCAGCTTTGATGCAGTAAAAGCTGCGGCGTGAAAGGATGGGAAAAGATGATGAACAGTTGATGCAAAGTGATGGGCATCTATTCCTTTCTCAAAAAAATCCTTGCTCAAAAAGTGGGTACCTGAATCACCTTGATTCTTGTTGAATCGTTTTAGCAGAAGGTTTTGCTAGAATTTCATCTGATAATTACAACCAAGACTCGCAACATGAAACGAAGCTTTTGATGCAGTGGATCCGCTGCAAGGCTGGGCATTGCTTCTCCACATGGTCCCGAATGGAGCATCGCTCTCGGACTTGATGGGGTTCGTTGAATTTTGCAGACTATAGTGGGGCATCTGATAGTTTCACAGCTACCTATTTTTTGCCCAATGCATCTATGTACCATTAACTAGGACATGTTGTCGTTCATACACTGTGAATACACTTCAGTGACATGGAATGAACACTTCAGATTTGTTCTTGCATGTTACATTTTGCAATTTTCGTAGGTCCCGGCCTTGGAACCCCCAGGTTCCTTGACAACGCTTTCTGATCCTGCAGGGAGGCAGTGCGGGAAGTTGGGGTGTAAGATGGATGGTGCCAGGTTGAACCTGGCAACCTTGGCAGGCCACATCTTTGTAGGACAAGCCAGCTGCAACTCCTCACCCAAATGTTGGCATCCCAGTTTTCTACTGTCACTTGGAAAGTCTTTTGAATGGCAAGGCAGTAAAGGAAGCTTGTTGTATAAGTTGTATACCAAACTCTCCAATTGCCAGTGAGGCATCGCTTCCACTCAAATCCAGGCAAGTGCTTCTTGTAGGACGTTGGCTGTCCCCCATGGTTCAGCACCCGAAAGCAGTCAAAACAGCTGGAAGGACTCCTACCTATTCGAGCCTATTCCCTGGGCCGTGGAGTTCCCAAAGGCCCAAGTGACAGGTGGTAGCAGAAGACAAGACCTTTAGATTTCAATTCCCCAGGTGGTTGCCATTTGTACCGTCCTTCGGCTTCAGACTCCAAACTGGTGAAACCTGCAGGCATGGTGCTGCCATTGTTTGATGAAATCCAGAGCAACCAACTGAGCCAAATTGAAGCACTTTGCCAGGACAAGTTTCCAAGCAAGAAGGCGTGCTTGGACTTCAGCTCCAGAAATGTAAATAGACTTGTCCCTGGCCGCATGATTTTAATGTCCACCCAGTACTGAGCAACAACCCATCCTTCCGATCCTTGGTTTTGCTGCCTGGATGGAATCTTTTGGTGCATCGTGCGAGGATCTCACAGGTATGCTGTCAGTGTTTGTCCACCACCAGCTGCAGAAACACCAACCTTGGAGGACGCAAACCATGCCAAACGCATCATGAACCTTGATGATGCCGCATGTTTGATAGACAGAGGTGATGTGGTGAGTGTTTTTTTTCGAAATGGCCCAGGATTGTCGATGATTTTTTCCGCTGTATAGAATTCCGTGTGCTGTATTTTTTAAGTATCAAATCGCGAGGGTGCCCAATGAATCACAGGAGGTGTCACAAGTGGAGCAGATCGAGACACATGCACAAACCAACTCATACGACACGATTGACAACATATGTACCCAGTTGTGCAAGAATACACCAAGCTCACGCCAATTTGCTCGCAGTATATTTTCCAAGCCATCCTTGGCACCGTTTTTGCAATGCCGCCCTACAAGCCGCTCTTCATCGGTGCATCTGACAACTTGGTGGCATGTCCTGTGTCGCAACGTGGTATGGACGTCCCTTGATATCAAGGGCACATCACAAGCCAAAAACAGAAGTGACAGACAGAGACAAGTCACCTAGCGGGACGTCGAGCCAACCAAACCATTTTAAACAGTGTTGAGTTTGAACTTTGGATTTTTGAAGCTCAATGGATACACATGGAACATGGAGGAACATGGAGGAACATGGAACATGACGAAACATATATGTCAAATTCAAATTGTGGAACCAGATTCGCAGCATGTCCACCTGTGTGGCCCTTGAACTTCAGGCCTTTGATGCTTCCTTGGCCTCGCGCAGTGCTGAGAAGCAGATGCTGCGAGAAGCGCCACCTGCTGAGCTCTGCGAAAAATTGATGCGGCACTTCAGTGCCTTCCAGGTGGGTCCTGGGTGTTATGGTGTTACTTGGTGTTACTTGCCCCTTTCCCACTAGACAGGTTTTTTTTGGCATAGCTTTCCTAGCAAAATGCTTGCCAAGCATTATGACTCAGTTATCACTCAGTATTTGCTTGAAATTCGACCTGTTACCTGTTGACTATAGACATGATGCTTCCAACATTTCTTGACCATTGGCTTGGAGTCTCTCAGTCTCCTGCAGTAAATGCTACAGCCCCGTGATAGGTGAAGGCAAAAGCCGTTCATGAGCAGGTGGAATCGATGCGAATTCCAGTAGAGCCTTGCTTGCAGAGGCTGCACCTTTGATGTTGAATTATCCCATCCGACACATCCGTGGGGGCCTGTTTGAGCCACCAAGGACACAGCCCATGTGCAGAAGATGCTGCTGGATTATGCCTCCGGAATTGCATCTGAGATCAGCCGTGCCCGTGACAAGCTGCGGAAGAGCGGTGGGAACATGACTGAAAGTATGAAGGACGAAACCTGCCTGGAATAAGTGATAACCTGATGTTGCATGGTTGAAGGTGACTAGGGAGGAGAGATGCGGCTGCATCAAGTAAATTCAATCCGTTTCACTGGGTGTTGCAACGGGACCTCAAAGATCCAAGCTGAGGACCAACTCTCTTTCTGCTTGGCGGTCATTGAGTTGGTCACGGAAACCATGCTGAATCCGTCTGCTGTAGCTCCAGGTTTGCTAAGGTGGTATAGCCGCCACTACTTGGAAGGTGTGGCTTTCGCAGCTCTTGCCATGGTTGACATGTTTGGAGAGGTGTTATCTTGGTTGGTTTGTTGCAGTTGCTGATGATGCTGACTATGACTGCAGTAGTGCCGGTGATGGTCACGACGACGATGATGATGATGCTGATGCTGATCCTGTTTGAACTGTTGATCTTTGTGCTTCGGAGGTTATGCTTCAGAATTTGCTGAATCAGTGTGTGCGAGAAATCAGGTTCTCAATCATCATATGTGTTCATATATTTGGATACAGGGCGCTTTGGGGCTACATGGGCCACACCGAGGTCAGGGGGACATCCTAGGAAGCCACAAGCAGTAAAGAGTGTCACAGCTTTATGCCAGGTGAAGAGGATGTCTCAGATTGGTTTCGGGAAGCGATGGATGCATCAGATCATGTTATGGAACAGGACTGTTGTGACAAGTGATTTGCAATTGGGCAATCTGATGCAGAACTCTTCAGAGCTTGACTTTCAGCCTTGATTTTTTGCTCCCTGGTTTGAGGACTCGGCATTTTGGGCTCCAGTGTGTCGACTGGCATTGTCCGATTACAAGACAGAAGTACAAAAGCTGTTGAAGGAAGTGGCACACCAAGACCAGCTTCTGGGCTAAGAAAAGTTTGATCATAAGCGGCTTTTGATGGGTGAACGATATTGCCATGTGTCATAGTTGATGCGTCTCTGCAAACAGGTTGTTGTGGATGCATGTTCACTGAATGCGCAAATTCTGTCATATGTGCGATGTCTGGGTGCCAATAGCTTGCAGTGTCAGCGAAGCCAAGGCAGATTCGGGACTTTGGCGATTTCCTGTCTAAAATTCCTTCCATGCAAGAAATGGAGCAAGCTGGCGCCACTGCAGTAGAGTTCCGGCAAGCAGTTGCTGAGATGCAGAGGGAGGCTCAACACTTGCAGGTTTCTGAGGCTCATCCTCTGCATGAACTGATCAGCATCTATGCTGGCTGCAGTCAATCTGCCTTTGAGGCCAACAAGGATGTCACATGGAAGTTTAGCAGAAGTTGGATTGAGGATTTTGTCTTTACCCATGCATGGGTGTTCCCAGACTTGCGCAGATCTGAGTTGGGTGAGCTTTTACAAGCTGTTACCCGAAGACGGCAAGATGATCGGGTGGATCAAGTGGATCTTGCATTCATGGCGGTGGTGACCTCCAATGTTCCATCCTTATTGGAGTTGCTGCAGTCAATGCCAGAGAATTTCCCTCAGTTCTTCCTTGTCCATTTGGTCGATTTGCTGTACTATGCTGGTCGCTTGCCCACCTCCTCAGAAACACCTGATGGAGAGCTCCCCATCCGAGATCAACATCTCATGGCCTATGCTGAAGATCTATGCAGAGGGAGCCCTGTTCTCTGGGGCTTTGCACTGAACTACTTGCGAGCAGGGGGATCTACAGCCACAAGTCACTTTCTGGAGACCTTGGCTGACAAATATTGCGCCAATGCGGTGGAGGAGGAGCAGTTGCTATGGAAAGCTCTGAACCTCTTGGAAGAGCTGGAGATGAGTCAGCTGGGGCGTCAGCATTGCTGGCGCCGCGCGCGTCTCCTTCGAAACAATGGTGACTTTCTAGGAGCACTCAGCTGGGCTTGCTGGGCAGTAGTGGGCATCACCCCCAAGCGGAGACAAGACGCTGAGCAGATCGCGGAACGTGGTGCTGCAGAAATCTCGGAGTTCTGTGATGAAATGGGAGAGCATGATATGACAGCAACTGCGGTGGCATTTCACAAAGCTTTTCCGACCCACTTTTTTCAATCTTGTGGTAGGGGTGGTGTAGACTAAATCCTTTCAGGTCAAGTTTTGTCACAGAAGCAAGGCCCTCCTGACGGCATTAGCACCAGCAAATCTAGATGAATCCTTCGATGATTGTCCATCACCTGCCTTGCTGGCAGCTTTGGCACCTCCTGCGGCACCACGACCATTGCCAACCCTCCCGGCATCTGCACGCCTGTATTTCTATATCCAGCCACTTGGCGAATGGGAATTCTCAGGCACTGCCGAGGTTTTGCAGATCAATTTCGATGCCTCAAAACTTGGGTTCCCATGCAGTGCTGCCATGCCATTTCAAGGTATGCGCATTGCAATGCGCTTCAGCGAGCAAGGCGGCCTGTTGCTTCCTGGGCACCGGTACTGGTGAAGTTGCGCCATGGCTAATTTGATTCAAACTTGTCATTCCTTGTTGCAGTTTGCCAAGTTCCACATATTTCATTGCTGTGGCAGCATCTCTGAAATGACGAAATCAAAAGTCCAAAGCCTTCCTACATACAATCTACGAAGGCTTGAAACATGTGCTTCAAGTTGTCGATGAGCCTTGCATAATTTTTTGGGTTTGAGGCTCTCTCATGGATTTGCACCTGCCAACGTCCAGCTCTTTGTACTGAAGGCGTGGCCCTTGAAGATTGTTGAGACCACCGTGATTGATTTCATCTTCATTTTTTTTATCATTTGGCTTTCTTCCAGCTCCATCCCAAATTATGCAGTTCGGTCAAATACATGAACCTGGGTGTATCACCATGTCAGAAATGGTTGGTTTCAGTTGATTCCACCCATGTCACATGGTCAGTGCGCGGGTCAGGATCTATCAAAAGCCTTGGATGAAGACCCGTGCCCCTTTGAGGCCGAGGAGGTTCTGGCTCTGATGAGGATAGCTCATTTTGCAACTCAGTATGGCAGTTTTTTTCAAAGGTTCCGTCTATGAATGTCCATGTTATTCCTACCAGTACGTACTAGTACTAGTACTACTAGCACTATTAGTGCCACTAGTGCTACTAGTACTACTAGTATTGCTACTGTCACTTTTACCCCTAGTACTATTATCCTGACCACAGGAATGTGCAAACTGTACCCATTTCTATATTCAGGATACAAAGTGTATATGAAATTGACAGACGCTTCGGGACAGGTGCAGTATTTGTTGACATTGGAGAGTCACTTTTTCGGGCAGGTGCAGTATTTGGCGATGTTGGAGTATATATTCCTCTTGTGGCAGGGGCACTACTATTGAACTGTCCCATTTTCAATTTTGACTGAAGAACGACTGTAAACCAACATGGCAACACACAGAATAGGGACATGGCCACTCTCAGCAGCTATAAGACAATGGTCAGCTTGTGCACATTCTATGGGGAAAGTCTATCCTTTGACTTAAAGGCACCTCCGCTCTGAAACATCCGCCCCCAGCTCGCCCCGGTACTACTTGCATTCATATCTGCCTGCATTCTTGGTTCCTTTTTTTTGCACACAAGAATTAAGAAGGTATGCAAACATCAAAAACGGAGCGCTGCATTGATATGCTAAGGCAACCTCGCAGAGCAGTACGAGGTGCACCAAGATGGAACTTGAAGACTTGCACCGCTCTTTGGGGATGTGCTTGAGCCGTGCCATTCTGCAAGGACCAGTTGTTTGATCATTTGCCGGAAGCATCTGTCCCAGGAACTTCAGGTTTTTTTTCTATACTTTTTCATTGTACAAGGCCAGCTAGCAAACTTAAACAAGAGAAGGAAGGTGACACTCATGCACAAGTGCAACATGATTTCATAATATAGATGGATGATGAATTTGTGCATCCTTGCACTTTGGTTTTCAGCCAGGATCCGGTAGATTTGGTGCTGTTGGAGCTGTTGGAGGGTCGCCGCTTCTGGCCTGATGGCAACCATCACCTGCTGGCTGCAGTGGAAAAAGGGATGGTGTTGCCTTGCCGGAAGTCACCATGCAAGTCGCAAGCTAGGGCATCATAAGATGATTGGATCTGCAATCATCTACGATCTATATACCCTAGTGATGGCGATTGTTGATGATGATCGATGATGACCATGACCATGAGGATGAAGAGGATGAAGAGGATGATGAGGATGACTTGCTCGACCGTCGTGGTGGTGGTAGGGTGAGTAGGAAGACCGTGGGAACAGTAGGTGTACAGCAGTAGGAGCGGAGGGAGTATGTGTCGCATCCATACCAGACTCTACGTGGTGTGGTGCAAATATGAAAGAAAAACACTGACATCCTTCCTAGCAGCTAGCACTTTTTCGTCAGATTTCATGCAAAGGAGCCGGAGCACCGGAGCCAGAAGCTGTCGCGACTGCGGCGTCGACAGGAAGAGCCAGCCGAGGTTTGGGGAGTTGAGGAGTGTTGATTTCCCACAAATGAGCAAACCCCCACGATGTGCGACAATCAAGCAGTCAGAAAAGACGCTCATCCAAAGCCACCCAAAGTACCAAGTATGAACGTTTTCAAACCATTGGAAGCATGCATTTGCGATTGGTGGCCTTCTGCGGCAGTCCCTTGAACAGAGGTCGAGACCATCCGGCCTCTTGTTGGATTTGTTACATCTGGTGGCTTTTCATCCCATCACGGTGGCCTGGCCATGACTTGCTCCAAGCACGCAAGCAGGCAACCAAAGAAACAAATAGATAGACAGTACTTGGCACACACTAACTCCGGGACTGTTCTGGGCCAGGGCGTGGTGTTGGAGTTGGTGCCGTCGTGGCTCAGAGTTTGGGAGAAGTTGCCAGAGATCAGACAGGCTCAGACCTCCACTGAGAGACAGAGATGACATGGCGTTCATTTCGCCCAGACTTATGATGTTGTTTAGTTTTCTTTTGCCTTGATTTTTGACTGTCGAATACTTTTGAAGACCCACCATTTCTGAAAATCTTTTTTCCAACAAGCATACGTCCTACCAAAGCTTACCTGTCTCAAATCCACACAACACAATCAGGGATACCTTTTCCATGCCTTTCCAGGTCTTGAAAGTCAATGGCTTTGGCTCTGGGCCCGGACCACAACCTCCAGGCAATACTTCCCAGTTTGGGTGTTCGAGGCTCAGATCTTTTAGGGTCTCAGAATCTGCTACCTTTTCTGTGTTGGATTGGAGGATTCTGAGGCAGGATGTAGGTGCATACATATTAGCAAGGATACTGATTTTTGGGATTGAAACCTTTGAAAGCCGACAACAAAAAACACCAACCCGGAATTGAGGCAATGCTTGCCTGATGACCAGGGCTATGGGTAAGATCAGCTTCGAGTCGTGAAAATTCTGCGAGCACACGCGCATGATCCTCCATGGGTTAAATTGGTTTTGCAGAGGGAGTTTGATGCAACTGCCTGAGAGTCCATTACTGTTTTGCAATTTGGCTCACCAGCTGGAGCGCGCCGAGAACAGATACTGTATCAGTGACAGTCTCCACAACGTCAACAAATCAAATCCAATTTGTGAAAGTGTTTGTTGAACATGGAGATATGAAGCAAGCAACTTTGATACATAAATTCTTTGGACGTTCCCCCAGTTTCTCAGCAATGTCCGGTGCTAGTCCCAGTGGCACCTTGGTAGCACATCTTTTGCCCTCGCTCTTGAGATGGTAGGATTCTGGCGTGGACATGAGCTCGCTGACTATTCATTTCAGATGTTCCATGCTTCACCAAGGTTCACAATCACAGTCGCCACGGCCCTTGCTGAGCATTGGTCAATGGAGTTTGGATGTGGCTCTTACGCAAGTGGTCATGCTCCCGCTTATGCTTTGCGATGCAGCATTGGATGTATTTGCTTTTGTTTGGAATGTCAGGTATCAAAAGGAATCAGAATCACCCAAAGAAGCCATGATGGTAGATGTGACCAACAGCTATTCATCACCTTTTGTCCGGACCAGGTACTTCCCAAAAAGTACCCCTTGATGTGCTGCAGGAACCGACCACACCATTTCGTTCCAAGTCGCTGTACTGCTCACCTTTGAGAAAGTCCTTGGGTGCAACAGCTTCGTTGAGGCATCTGGTTTCCATTGATGCCTTTCCTGTCCCATCCTTCCTACTTTGCCAGGATTAAAGGTAGCGAACCGATGCGCTGTGAAAAGGCCTCACACTTTTTGGAAGCCGCTCGTTCCACGGCGCCTTTGATGCACTCAGGTGATCCAAAGGTCAGGTTGCATTGGAAAGGACTGGATGCTTCCGCTGTCTTGAAGTGTCTTAGCCCAGGCGAACTTTCAGGAAAAGAGTAGCATTCTCAATGATCTTGAAGCTCGGCAGCACTTGAACTCATGAAAAACCTCGTGCCCATTGAAGTGCGCTGGCATGGGAGCTGGCATCAAAATAATGCGGTCATGTGCAGGTTCCTGCCCGCAGCCGACGGTGAAATGACAGTCTAGTCTTGTATCGATTCGCATTGGGTACATAGCCTCCTAAAGAAACAATCACTATTGTGAACCAATAAAGTATGACTTGTAAGTTTCTAAATTCACGATTCTCTCCATCTTGCTCGCTCAAAGCACCAAGCACCACCGAGTCTGCATTGGATATCGCTGATGACGTGGAGGGTTTAGATGCAGCGAAATGGAACCTTCAGGTAGTCCAAAAGAGGCCAGGAGGGGAGGGTGCCATTGGTGCACTCGACCTGCTGAAGGGTTTTCCCATGTTTTTTTTGTTGGACAAAGGAGGGTAGGTGTGGTCAACTTTCTCATCGCTTTGCCTACTCATTTCCGTTGCTCCCATGGTGAGCATGCAGTAGCATTTTCAAACTTGTGGCCTCTTGGGTTATATCAGTTCTAATTCATTATATCTAGCATCTCTTCGTCACAGAAAGCTTCTCGGCTTAGTTGATGCCCCCTCCATGATACGGTTTGGAACCGTGTGAGTCGGCCACTTTGTGGGCCTCGATGTGGTGGGATGTCGGAGCAAAGTGACTCCGAGCAGTTTCTTAACATCTCCATTGTTGACTCCAAACACTTTTTGGAGCCGGAGCACCTCTTCACAGAGCTGGCTACCAGCGATGGCTGTGTGCTCTTTGAGTGCGCATCCTTATTGAAGGCCAATGGCATTGACCTTATGAACTGCCCCTTGCAGATCAGCTTAAAGATCTTCGTGAGACGAAGGGATGAGGGAACACCGATCTTGCATCATATGGTCTTACCTCTAGCGGTGATCAGCAAGCAAGTTCTTCAACCACCACATGAGTGGGAGACCTGGGTAGGACTTTTACCTTCCAACAATAGCTTGGAAGTTTGTGCGCCAAGCGACATGTTTGCACATGCTGTGATCAATCTTTTGGCAGATAAGACCTCTCCCAAGCTGCGCTTGAAGTTTCGTCCCTTGATGGCAAGGGTCGATAGGTACACCTTTCATTAAAATGTTAGACATTTGCTGGGTCGGAACCATTCCTTCTGAAAATCTGAAAGCAGGACTGCGAACCCTGGTTATCTGGGTACCAAGGCTATCACAATCCTCAGCTCCATGCCCATATGGCACTCCAGAAGCAGAGTGAAGAAGAGAGACGTCAGCAGCAAAATTTGGTGAAGGCCAGCTACGGGCAGCAACGCTTTCAAGATTTACACCTGCCCTTCACCAAAGCGCGGCAAAAGACAGAGCGAGGCCATGGGAATTGATCCAAGTTCCGGGAAGTTTGGGTCCAGTAAAAATAGACATCACATATATACCATAAATAAGTCAATTGAGTGATATTTAGTGGGTTGTTTGGTGAATATGTTGTTGACAACCTCATTCTACTTGCCGGCCAGGCGACAACCTCACTCACAGTATGGAAAGTGTCGAACGTTCGACGGTGGGAGAGGAAGAAAAAGTGAAGCAGAGTTCCTTAGCAGCATCACTAGATATCACTAGCCTTCATTGATATTGATGGTATATTTATATATATATATAAATTATTTGTATTTACACAACTACCATATGTATATATAGCATATATTTGATAACTTATACATATTTCTGCCACCGGGTCGAACACCGCACGTGTCGGCGCGCGTGTTTGTGTTAGGTTCGTGCTTAAAGTGCTACGGAATGGACTGCTTCGGTACATACTTCACACATGTCCAAAGCTGTAATGTAACCCGTGTTCAAATTGCTACGGAATGGACNGTCTGCTTCGGTGCATACTTCCCACATGTCCAAAGCCGTAATGTAACCCGTGTTCAAAGTGCTTCGGAATGGTCTGCTTCGGTGCATACTTCCCACATGTCCAAAGCCGTAATGTAACCTGTTTTCAAATTGCACACATGTCCAAAGCTGTAATGTAACCCGTGTTCAAGTCGCTACGGAATGGCCAAGATGTGACACAACAGAAACCAGCGAGTAAAAATTCAACGCCGCTGTAGGATTAAGCAAATGCAATCAAAAAAAGCACCCGCTGGAGGATAACTGTTTTTTTGGAAATTAGCTTGCGGTTGACGTAAATACGCTAATAAAAACAAACCCTAAGCAGGATGAAGGAATTTGCAGAATAAATGCACCCAGTTTTTGTGGAAAAACACAGCGTCTCTCGGAATTGCATTGAATGCAAAATGAAACCACCACCACGTTCCATGTCCGCCCCGGCGGGATATTTCTGATATCCATCTTTTTGTGTGTGTAGTTATGTTCCGAAATTGTGTTCCATTTCATGTCATATTTCCTGGTTGTTTGGAGGGATCTAAGCTCGTGATTGTAGGGTCCTCTCTCTAAAGGGCAACTCGTAGCTTTTCCCAGTTGGCCCATGAGGTGCTGCGTCAGACGCACCGAAAGATCCGAAAGAAGCCGTGGAAGAGGAACAAACCCGAAACTTGGTTTGGATGGGGTCACGTTGAGGTTGTGGAGTTCCCATGTTCCATGTGGGAGCTGTCACCATTTTTTTTTTCAAATGCCATGTTTTTGTTTGATTGTTTGCGTTTTGCTCATTTTTGCTCCACTTCTGAAATTCTTCGTTTTTTTTTGGGGGGAGTCAGTTCCAGCAGGCTCTTTTTTTAGCGCATTTTGTGTATGTTCCAAGGCATCGATGAGCAGAACTTGGCCGAGAGCCTCCGTTTTGCCATGCTCGGGGCCTTGGGTGATGTTGGGATGGATGGTGCGCTAATGGAGCCACCAGAGCTCCAAGCCATCAAGGTGCGCTTTCCACAACTCTGGCTACTCGGGCTGTTGGCTGCGGCTGTTGTTTTTTGTTGGGTTGATGGATTTTTGTTGGGTAGCTGGGTAGCTGTTGCTTGGCAAAAGGGTTGGAAGTCTCCTGTTTTTGGTTGTGAGCATCATGTGTAGTATATGTGAGCAAGGCTAATATGCCAAGATGTCTCCAAAATGGCGAATGACATGGCCAAGCTGTCGGAAGAAGCAGAGGTCTCAGGGGCAGTGCAGTTGCAAGAGGTGGGGTCGCTCAGGGCTTGGAGCGAATGGAAGGACAATCGAGAGTTTGCCACATTATAGTACTTTATACTTTCATGAACTCATCATAAACATGCGTTTTTCATTTTTCCTCGCAAAGATGAAATTATGCAAGCTCTCATCCATCCCGAGGAAAATAGCCGCCTGAGAATGGAATTGGAACAATCTCAGCTGCAGTTGAAGAAAGCAGAAGAAGAGATTGCCCAGCTTCGAGTCTTTCATGGACAATCGCCCGAAATTGATTTGCTCTGAGAGGGTGCGCGACCCCCAGAGCCCCAGTTGTTTGTCCCATTTTGTGCCAATGTGTATGCCGAAGGAAGTGTCTCAGATGCACAGGACACGTGGCATCACTGAATTAGTATGGCCACATGTGGGCTTGCGGCCTCACATGGATGTGCCACTAGCAGCTGACAAAGTCACAACTGGAATGACACAAAAGCTGCAAAGAAAAAAAACTTGTGGCAGCCTTGGGATATCGATATCCGGCTATATTACAACATATTCTTTATATATACAGCATATGTGATTTACATATATATATATATATATAATAATACTGTGATATATACTTTATTATTTTGTTGATACTACGTTGATTTCTATTGAGTTTTGCCGCTTCAAGTGTTTCCAGGTGTAAGATGTCAAAATCACGAAGAAGCTGAGCTGATGTCCATGACGTTTTGATCTCTTGCTCCGAAATTCACTTGGAAGGATGGTCACCTGATGGTCACCCATCTGCAGGTTGCAGGTCCGAGAAGCCTTCATCACAGAGAGTTTCGCCACACGTCGTTTGAAGGAATGCCTTCAACAACCCACCTACGATGAACGACGTGACATGGCTGATGGATAGGATGGTGAAGTAGGAACAACACTTGAGCAACTGCCAAACCACTGATGGAAAAGAAGTGCTCAAATGGATTCAAATGGTTTGTGATCTCAAGGATGGCCAATTATCGAGGAAGCAGTTGAGGCTGGAGAATTTGCTTTGCCAAAGCTGCTAGGCTTCAATGCGGATGGAAGACCCAGGGGATACTTGTAGGTCCGTAGACCTTCACACACCTTGGCATTCAGGAAACCACCCCAGTGGCATGAAAGGGTTATCACCACATGCTGCTGGCCACGCGTCCTGTCCTCAAAAAGCATCCAATCTTGTCAGAGACGGTAAGCAACCAGGTTGCTGGAAGCGCAGCTCAGCCAATCAAAGAAGCTCGCGGGACGCTTGAAGATGACTTTGAATCAGTGGCAACAGGGGTCGCTCGGCAGGATGCTGTAAGATGAGTGTAAGATGCAGAGGGCACAAATGCCTTTCTCCGCAAATCCCTCAGAACACGACAGCAAGTTCTAAGAAACATCTTGCCATAGCATAGAAAGTCGTCATAGTAGCCAAATGTATCCGACGATCATTTGCCTCCCTGCCTCTTGTGTCAGCCGTGTGAACTCTGCGCCCTGGTCCCAGGGTCATGAATCGTCTAGATGAGGCGCGCCACACTGTTGTCATTGACATGTCTCACCTTTCCATGCTTTCTCTTTTTGCAGGGTGGCTCCAATTCCGACCTACAGTCACCTTATGTCACCTTACAAAAAAGCCACCTCCAACTGTCTTTTTTCCCCATGATTTCTGTTGGGAGCCAGGTGGTGGAAGCGCAAGATTTGGAACTCCTGGACGAGTTATACCCTTGGATCGAACGTAGCCGCCTGGACCAACGCGCCGATGCTGAGTCGCTCCTGTGCCTCTGCCAGAGATCGAACCGGCAAAACTGCAGGGTTTACTGGGATATTAAGCCAGGAAGATGTTGAAGGAATGAGATGTCGAAGTATTTCAATCCACCGAGCTGTGCTCTTAGGCAAGAGATTGATCACTTGCTGGCGGCATTCGACGCTTTAAAGAATGCATTGGAAGTTGTGACTCGTCTCAACTTGGATGCAAACACGAGATGGTGTTGATAGGTCCGATAGGTGATTCGATACAACCAGCAAATCGGCCTTTACCCAGAACCCTTCCATGCCAAATGCTTCCAGCTTTTTGGAGCTCAGGGCACTGGTCCAGCGTTTCGTGCTGCTCTGTGGGCCTCAGAAGAGGCTGGTCTTCGTGCAGATCGTTGTGAGATGCTACAGCCCCTTAGCTGAGAGGTGATGTCATGGCATCTTTTTTTGTGATGGCAATTGACTGAGGGATCTTGAACAAACCTGTTTGCATCCATTACATTTTTCGTTGAATCTCAGCATGTCTCATCAGAATTTTGGGGTTTTCGGGGTTTTGTTTTCATTTTCTTAGGAGGGTAGATCTTGGATATGGCCCAATTCGTGCTCGAAATACTGCACGCTGGGCTACCGTGGCAGCGCGCAGCGCTGGCAGTAAAGAGCTGCTAGAGACACTCAATGGCAGCAAAGAGCTGATGAGAGTTTGGCCCAAGGAACAACCAGTTTTTACTGAAGAAAGCTTCGACATCTCTTCTAGACTCGCAAATGGGGTGATCATGTGGATAAAGCACCCGTTGGTAGTTGTTGGTTTGGAGTGACCAGATCATGCTGTGGTTTCCAGTGGGCTAAGGGGTGCCCTTCCAGTGGCCATAGATGCGGGCTTGGACGTGGAGCCTATAAACAATGCTCTCAGCAAATTTGATAATAGATTCTTTGCTGCTCAGCAGCACTTTAGTGACAGGAACCTTATGGGAAGATGGATCAATTGGACGCTTGAAGGTTGAAAGATCAGAAAACCTGCAGTCCTTTGCGCCTGAACAGACTTCAGCCACGGAGGAGCGGTTGTCACAGATTGCACAACTGTCGCGAGCCACAAGAAAGGAAGATGTCAAGGAGTTGGAGGCAGCTTTGTCAAAATCCAAACTGGATGAAGCTTGGCAGCAGATTGAAGCCTATTTTCACTTTCGTAGCTGCTGCATGGTTGTTCGGCCATGCATCCACAGTATATACTGGTCGGACGCTTGGAATTTTGAATGAAGAGTTTAGCTCAAGTCCTTCGTATTTACTCTCTTTATTTATCTTTTCTTCTTTCCTATCCACTTCAAGGTTGCACCCCTGTGTTGATGTGTATTCTCATGTATTCTCGTATGTGGTGGAAGGTCGGGATGAGGTTTGTTATACTTTACTTCCTGAGCCTTGGGGGTACAACATAGCACAACAAAACAGATAAGTGGGCCAAACATCGTGAGCTTGATTCGCAAAGACACAACGGCTGCAGTGGGCTACAAAGCAAGGAAAGCAAATTGGGGAAGCAAACGGATCTCGAGAAACTCATGGTGGAGGTGCGTACTGCAGCAGCTTGGCACCAATTGAGGGGAACCTGCCAGGGAGAGGGGTTCCAAGATGCATGGAGTTGAATTTATTTGTTTATATTATTATGCAATAGCTAGCAAATTACTTACAACTTACAGGTGTATCCAACTACTGTACATCACCAGTTTAGTCACATCTTTCTTTTGGTGCTGCTGGTCACGATATGGGCCAGTCTTTCAGTTCACCCTAGCTGCCTAAGATCATAGAGCAGCGTGCGTGCCATGAGTTGTCATGGCAAAAATCCATCAAAGCACATGATCCAGGCTTTGCAAGCCCTTTTTGACGCCAAGCAAAAGGCCAAAGTGTGCCATACTCAGTGCATTCATGATTCATTGGTAGCTGCAGCTTGTCGATAGGGCCTGGGTTCACATTGCCCGAGGCACGAAGAGATCAAAGTCTCCTTGACCAAGAGCAGCACCCAGGTGCTTCGAGATTTGCCGACCAAGATGAAGGAAGCTGCAAAGTTGAGGCGCATGACAAAGCACCGCATGAGATTCACCAATACCTTGCCAAAGACGGGGGGAACACTCAGCAAGCCGCCCACCATTTGTGAAAACACAGAGGTTTCGTGGAAAGTAGCCTGTATGGCTTCCAGTTTCATCAGAACATTCCATGATCTCAGCGGATTAGCTTGCAACAAATTCTGCCTGCGACGGGAATGAATGCACCATCATGCATCAATGGTAGGATGTCACAAGATCTTCGGCAAGCAAACAGCACGTGGCTAGGCAACAAGTTGTTGGCGGGGAATTCTTCTGAAAAAGAGGGAGTGTTACCATCATCCATCCCACAAATGCACTTGTCACTTGTTTGTAGCGCGTGTTTCAGTTCTCTACGATCAACAGCTTTGGTTCATACCATTTCTTTCCACTTGCCTGGCTAGCATCTATTAACGCCTTTACTGACAAGCCACGTGACTTTGTTTTGACATTTCTGGACCACATGAAAACGAGGTATCGGCGAGCAATGCTGGAAAATCAAATCAAGAATGCCATCGCCTTGTCCGACCCCAACGCCTTGCGCTCTGTTTTGGTCAAAGCTGAAAACTCCGAGCTGTCCGAAGGTTGGCTACCTTGAAGGGTAATGGGGGTCAAGGGCCAAAAAGGCCCGTTGGACAGTGTGGATTAAGGCCTTCAACAATTTTCTCCGTAGCTGCGGCGCACGGACTTATATCGTTCATAGGAATTGGTAGTGGCCTTTTCCCACCTCGCCACATCCACAGCATGTACCGAAAGGTATGGAGGAGATACTCGCCTCCGGGCGCTCAGCACTGCATGAGATGTCCCACTTGGAATCAGCAAGGGCTATTGTCAACAGAAGCTTGGTGCTGATGAAACCTTTTCAGGTGAAGGCAAGTCTGTGTAGGTACAAGTTGGCTTCAAATGCATGGCTTCTCCACCCCATCAGCACCAATGCCGCCCCCAGACCACAATGCAGATTAGAGTCCAATCTTTTGCTTGGAAATATGCAAGGATCGGCAACAGTGAAAGAGATGGAAGACGATTTTGACAAGCTGATCAAGGCTGGAGACTTTCCATGTAGGTTCAGAGCAATTTGTTGAAAATTGCGTTACTTTTTGGACGTTTTGCCGCTTGAGTCACTTGAGTGTTTGGACAGCCGTCCCTGATGTCCGCTCTACCTGACCAACATCTGCCTGTGTGCAGGAGAATTTTCCAGATGGGCTGAAGCCACAAAGTTCGCTTCGACGAGTGCAGGCTGGGTGAATTGAGCTGGGAATGGCGAACTTGGCGACATGGATGATAGTTAGGCACAGCAATTGATACGCAACCATCTGCAAAGGCCGAACTTGGTTCTATGAAAGCAAAGTTGGAGGAACTTCAGACCCTTCTGGAGCACCCTGACGACAAATGAATTGCTTCAGATTTTCAACATCAGGTTGGACGTCCGTATGCCGTCACAATAGCTTTCAACAAAAGTAGGTGTTCCTTGCCAACTGGCCGAGGACACCATTGGCATTCGAGAACAACAACACCTTGTTGCAGGACAATTTCTGCAAAAGCTGCGGGTACCGCATTTCGCGGCGCTTACAGTTCGCAAAAAGACATCATAAACCATCAACAAACTTGGATGGTATGTCTCAGCACATCCATGTACAGTAATTTGATATGATTTGGCAATGTTGGATATTCGCACACCTGGCCGTTTGATTTGCCGCCAGTTTGTCATGCCATTATTCCAGGAATCCGGGATGAGACAGATGCGTTTGGTCTTAGACATCCTACGGGTTCACCAGTACTTTGCAGCTTGGTTGACTTGCAACCTTAAAACGATATCGGGCGACTTCGATTCGATCGCCAGACATCTGCCCCGAAGTGCCTCAGGCGATTTCAATCGAATATGGGCTGGCGCACATTGCAAGCGAAAGAGCCAAAGCCGTGTCTGGCAGGAAAATTGAGAAAGCCCATGCGGATGGAAACTTTTTGTCCGTTCTCATGGAAATGCAAGCCGTTTGGGGTTGTCATACCTTTCTCAGTAGCACCAACCAAGCGGAAGGGCAGGGAAGTTGACCATTGACTGGTGTCTCCGAGGTTCTGGAGCTCTTGAAGAAGGGCTGCCGAAATCCACTGTCGAAGAAACAGTTGAAAGAGAAGTGCCTTGGATGGCAACACAACCGGCGCCACCTCATGCTCCCCTTTCAGATCTTTCAGCACCCATGCCGGCATGCAATTTCTAGTGGTTTAGATTCGAAATGTAAGTTTTCAACTTATATAAGACTGATGCAGAATGATGAAGTGCCTCAAAAGGGTGGCCCAAGCAGTTTAAGCTCCTACTCTCAGTGTCACTAGCATTGTAACCAAGGTCTAAAGTCGTTAAGCTCAGCTGCAACATGGAGAAGTGCACCCCAGAGCTCAAATCGACACTGAATAAGATGCTCATCAAGTTCCTGGGTCCTGACAAAATTCAGCTGCTGTGATGGAAGGGGATCTTTCCCCACAGTGTCAGTATGGAGTGGCTCCGGTGATGTTTGCAAGATCATGCTGTCCCAGGGTGGCTACAGTACCTGTATGTGCACAAGAATTCCTTGGGTGTTTGCTCAAGGCATGTCACATACCCAATGTGTCCCCATGCGGTTGAGGTGTGTTCTGTGAAGTGTGGGGGTAGCTTGGCTTGGCACAGAGCGGGGATGTATCGACCAGACATGACAGAAGTTCAATCTCGATTTGAGAACGCGAGGTGGAATGCATATCTATTTTTGACGGAGCCCGAAAATAAGCCAAAACATGCCCAAAAGACAATCAGCTGCTAGTTCAGGTATGATCAAACGACACGTACTCTAAGGATGTGCAAGGTATCTTAAAAAACTGAAGCTCTTCATTGTTCCACATGTTTTACCGTGTCTTTGTGGGTGGGTGGCACCAACTGCCCTGATGTTTGACGTTTCCAGATCTTTGAGGTCCAAACTCAAATACTGAGCCTCGAACCTAATGTGGCAAAGGGTAAATGTCTCGATGCAAAGCCTCATGCGGTCAACTTTCCCGGAGAAGCTTCAAAGAAGCCTTTCCGTGGCTTATCTGGCCTGACACCGCTGATGAATCTTAGTTGAGATTCAACACCTGCTTTATTGAAAGCTAAGTATAGAAATTGGGTCATACATTGCATGTTGCAGATTTTTCGCGTCAATCGAATGGATAAGGTCAATCATAATTTATCTCTGCATTTGCATCTAAATAGCCAGCTAGAACCCTGGCAGCGGCTTGTGGGGTCGTTGCAAAGTTTTCACATTCTGGTGGAACACTTTTTTCTAGAGCCTTTCAGTGCATAGTTTAAGCTCCAGACGTTTTGAAACCGGTACTTGGAAAGTAGACATTGTCCCACTTTGATTAAATTCAAGCACGGTTCCATGATGTAGTTGAAATCCATTTTTGAAGTCCTGCAGTCACACGAAAGGATAGGATTCTTATTGGAAGCCAGGCCACATCTCTGACTGTCAAAGGGTCCCCCATTTCGGCCTTTGAGTTCTGAAGCTCCGACAGGGTTTTTGTCAAGGAAGTTCACCGTTTAATTATATTAAAAAGAACCAATTGATTTTTCAAATAGACATGTGAGACATTTACATATTCCCAATGACATAATGAATCCCAAGGATTTATCCAGTAATAAAGACCTTTTTTTTAAAGGAAGTTGTTATGGCTCATTCCTGCCGAAGCTTCGGTCTCAAAAAGGTGGGCTGCCAGAAAAAACCCGCATCGCGTGTGGCAAAACGGGTGAACTGAGCTGGGTGCAAATATGCAGTTGGACATTTGGTGAACCATTGAGCCTGGCTGCAACAGTGGTTGGACATCCACCTTTTTGAGAGCTATTTGTGGCTGGCAGTCTTAAAGCATGCTGGCCTGGAAGTGGTGTTTTCCTCACCATTGCAAAGATTCACATCAAGATTAGTTTTCAAGTCAACTGCTGACTGCTTCAGTCTAAGCCACCAGGAGTTTTAGACATCTCACGAGCCCAGCTGTTTTCATTTTTGATTTCCCGTCTGATCGCTGCTACAATCTAACAACATGCCGACCAGCTACGAGTCCAAGCATTCAGAGTGCAGCTTGATTTCAACGAGCTTTCATTTCACCTATGTGCAGTTTGCATCAGTTCACTTTCAAAGATATATCTCGGTGATGCAACCCTAGCATATCAATCGCTAGGGATTATATGTCCATCTGTGACTACCTTGTTAGGGACAATTTGCTCCAGACATGTCCATCTTCATCATGTCCTGAGCCGTCCCAATTAAGTACATCATACTGTAATATTATTGAATGCTTGTGATACTGTTGATGGAAGAAATCTTGTTGATGGAAGTAAAGCCTGTAAATAGTGGTAGGTTCTCCACATCAACTGGTGCAGGATTTCTTCCATCAACAATATCTTCTGATATCTTGTGATAGCGATCCTGGGCACTGACATTTCAGGCATTTCGCAAGTGGTCTCCATTGTCCTGCGCTGCTGGCCAGCTGCATCTTGCCCAGATGAAGAGCCAGTTATTGCAGTAGCAATTTCAGATGAAGAGTTGGGATTTGTCAAATTTCTTATTATGTCTTGGCTTTATTTGGTGCGGCTCCATTGAGAAAAAAAAAAGCCCAAGGCCTGCCGGCCATCGTGGCTGAAGACACGAAAGGACGTGACGAATGTTCTGAAGGAGAGACTGGTTCCTTGGTTGCACTGGGCAGTGGCTGATGCCATCCACAGGATGACAGACAATTGTAGCGCTTCATCCACCAGGCTTCTCATACATTGTACAATCGCCTGAGCGGTAGCAATGTGGACATCAAGAGCCTGCTCTTTTCTGCAGATCCAAACAGCTGCCTGGTTGAAGAGAGTACTTGTCATGTACTTGTCAGCTCTGCTTTTGTTCTGATATAACCGCAGCCTGGGAAAAAGCAACACGTACTGTACTGTATTGGCGTAGAGTCTCGAAAGAAACCTTGTATCAAGCATATAACTTGTGCCAACCCAGCACTGCCTGAAGTAGTTGTGGACATTGAGGATGTATGATGACGCTTGGCTCGATTGATTGGCTGGGTGCCAACTTCGCTCGTCAAACGCTGGGGTTGTGTGCCGTCAGGGTCTCTCCAAGAAAGCGAGAGCGTTAGGCGGTGTTGCCAAGTTGTCAGCAGAATAGCAATGAGACAATTGACACGAAGTCCATTGGAAGCAAGCTGAGTACGTGGCTTGTGACCACAAGGAGAAAAATTGCATTGGGGTGATAATGCTTTGCCATTTCCATCTCCTGGCTTGCCAAGGAAGTCCTACAACAACTTGCAGAAGTTGGGCAGTGGTGCATTTGGCGCCGTCTTCAAAGCACAATGTCGGCTTACTCATGAATGGCGTGCCATCAAGAAGCTTGGACTTGCACTCTAAACCTGTAAGAATCATGTGCGAGTTTCGGAACGGTATTTCATGGCATATCATGGCATATCATGAATCATGGCATATCATGGGGTCATGGGGCAGATGAGCGCATTTTTCTTGGCATAATGACAATCAACGAGTGTCACTAGGTCCAACACCTCGCAATCCCAAATCCTTTCACTTCCCAGTTGTTTCAGTTCTTTCCCTTTTTTGTCCCAGGAAGCTTCCTTTGTCAGATGTCGAGCCTTGGTTATATATGAAAGTTGCACCTGAAATTGGGTTCCTATGAGTTTTACATACCGTTTACTTCACTGGCCGCACCGAACGACCCCGAGCTCCAGGCTGATGACATGGCATTTGTCGGGGCACCAAAGCCAGCAGTGGGAGAGAGTGTCACCTTCAGGAATATCTGGGACCATTTATTGTTTATGTTAAGCTTTTTTCGAGTTACCAGTTTTGCATTGATTCTTTGCTACCTACTCGGGCTTTCCACCTTTTTGTTGGGAAATGAACATTTTGTCAGAATGTACTTCACAATCTTGGCACTGTTTGTTGAGGTCTATGCGGAGTTGGAAGCTATGATTCATTTGCACCATCCAAATGTGGTGAAGTTTTATGATGCTCGTCTGATGAGGTGATGTAGTGGGTTAGCCCTGGGTGCGCGGATAGGGATCTGGTGTCCAGCTGCTCTTGGTGCCAAGTTTGTGTCTACTTGGAGACACTTTTACATCTTCTTCTCATGACCTAGTTCTAGCATTTTTTGACTCATTCAGCTCTTGACTCCGTTCAAAAATCAGGAACACTTCGAGCAGGAGAGTGCATCTGAGTGCCCCCCCATTGCTGTCTTGTCATCATATTTGTGTTTTCAGATGTTAGTAGCAGGTTGTAACATGTTGTAACGGGCGAGTGGTTGAAATGGTTGGTGCCGTGGTTGCAGGAGAATGCCCTCTTTATGGTCACGGAGCTTTGCGATGGTGGAGACTTCTCTGAACTCAACCATGGCATCGATGACCCACAGGCGACGGAAGCGAAATCTTGTTTGGAGATCTGATGGCAATATGTATACATATATGGCAGGGCAATAAAACAGCAATAGTTTATAAGTGATATGCATCATCTTATAGATCTCATGATTCAGTCTATGATGCATCTCTACAAGGCTATGCTTGCTCCCACCTACGAAGAAAACCCTGGGGCCAGCGCAGAATCGCATTTTTCGCCAGGAAGTGAAGCTCTTGATCCGTGATGTGGTCATGGCCCTCGCGTACTGCCACGACCATGGGGTTGCCCACCGAAACATGACTTCACAGCTGTTGCAGGTGTTTCATGTCTAATAGATCGGCAGAAGCCCTTGGAGATGGCCGCATCAATAAATAACAACCAGAGTTCAAACGTCAACGAAGATCCAGTTGGCTACAGATTGCGGGCACGGAACTAAAGTATGTTGTAGCTGCCCATGAATTTCCATGACAAGCCGCACCATGTTTGTAAATTTCCAAGTCTCTCGAAGGTGAGAGAGACAGAGTGCGCTCAGATTGTTCTACCAAGGAGATCTGAAGTTCGAAAATTGCCTCATCAAGAATAGCTACAAGAACCACCGAGTTGGGAAGGTGACGCGGAAGTTCTGAGGTTGACGTCTGGTTGAACTGCTAGTGTGAGATCTTATGGTGTTGCAGATCTGGTTCCCAGCATGACGGTAAGGTGATCGACTTTGGCTTGTCGGCCATCCGTACTCAAGGACAGGGCGAAGGTCATCGTTGGATGTTTCAGCTGCATCCCTCGGACGTTACCTTATCTGGCAAGACATCATGACTGCGACAACCGTTCCCATCCCCATCCACAACATCATCCACAACATCATCAGCATCATCATCATCATCATCATCATCATCATCATCATCATCATCATCATCATCATCATCATCATCATCATCATCATCATAACCATAACCATAACCATAACCATAACCATAACCATCACCATCACCATCACCATCACCATCACCATGGCCATCAGCACAATGACATAATCACTGTTGCTGATTCAGCTTTACACATTGCCCAGCTCCTCAGCCTGTTTGCTTGAGCTTTGCAGAAGATAATCACTTTGCAAGTGGAATCATCACCACTTCCGTTCTGCACACCTCACATAATGGGCCCAAAAAACGCCTTCCAAAGTTGAATGCACCCTGAAGTGAATCAGAATGCCTAGCCATAGGCTGATACAGACATCCTAACAGACATATTATGGAACATCGGTCATCCGAACAGCCTGGCCCGGAAGGCAACTGCTCGAGCCCAAAGGCGGCTCATGTCGTTGCGTTTTCCCACGCCACTGCGCCCCATTGCCACATCACCGTTGCGGCCGCGGCAGCGCTGCTGCACGGCTCCCATGGTCACCCTGGCGGGCGGCGTGCTGGCTGGGGTGAAGCCCATGTGGCGAAGGTGTGAAGATTTTGCTGGATGTCTTTGCCTGGTAGTGTTGTGGAGCACCTTGTTGATTGTAGAACCGTAGAAGCTTCTCAGAAGATCCTTGTGAGTTTGTAAGGATTTTCACTGCATCCTTTCAGATAGTGAAGGATGCAACTTGTTTGTTTGCAGGCTTGGTCGTTTAGGTCGGCTTGGTCGCTTGATGGCGAGCCGTGCAGCCCCAGGTTTGCGCACGTACAACTTAGAGGCTCGATGCCAGTGGAAGACATTTTGTTTTGCAAAATTCATTTCAGCTCAGTGTTGAAGCGCACCAACGAGGATCCTACGACTGCCTTGCATCAGAAATATCATGATGGGACACTGCAGTGCCCTGGAAAGCACATCCATCATGGGGAGTCACCAGGTTTTGGGAGGTTTGGCCCCATCCCATGTACGTGACAGACTCGGAGATAATGGTGAAGAATGTCTTCTAAAGAGATGCGGACCTAGAAGATTCACATTCTTGTTCCAACACGGGGCCCAAATTCATGACCTAGGTACACAATGGACAACATGGAGTGGGTGGAGAAGCGAGGCTGGCCAATTCTATTAGCGAGTTGTTGCCATTGCATCTTTTGGTCTTTGGGCCCACCCACCAGTGAGGCTTCAGTAAAGACGACCACCTCACAGAACAGCAGCAGCTTGCCAAGCGAAGAATCAAAGAAGGTACTGCAAAAAGAGGACATAGATCATGCAGTCCGGAGTTTGCCATACTGGTGTGATCCTCCCAATGTCAGGTGATTCAATGTGACTAGCTGAGGAAGTCAAAGCTGCGCCATGGTGCGCGGCAGCGCCTGTGCCGCTGGCCGCGACTTTTGCCAGAGGATGCAGAACGTATCCAACACACAGCATCTCAGCAGTTTGGACCAGGCAGGGAG
The DNA here is from genome assembly GCA_000507305.1 of Breviolum minutum Mf 1.05b.01. Classification (NCBI taxonomy): domain Eukaryota; class Dinophyceae; order Suessiales; family Symbiodiniaceae; genus Breviolum; species Breviolum minutum. The sequence continues at coordinate 91,775 of DF240551.1, forward strand.
AAGTCAGGTGCCGACCAGGTGTTTCAGTTGATCCATCTCGGCGGTACAGGTGCAGCCCTGGGTGACCCGGAGGAGCACGTTTTTATAGTGAGCCTGGCACGGCGACCTGAGAAACGGAGCAGGGTTTTAAGGCAACTGGAGGAGCACCAATTGAGCCTCGACCCGTTGGGACATTCTCCTCTCTGTTGCAACTGAATATTTTCTTTGACAGATGTCGACCAGTTGAGCCCACTACACATACACAAGTCCTGTGAGCCATGAGGAATGCAACGGTGGTGAACGCCATGGATGGCGATGGCGTTCTCTATCAAGATGACCTGGCTGCCTTGGGTGTTCGGATTCTGCCTGGTTACAATTCAGGCTTCAGCAATCACAACATGCCCTACACTACTGGAGAGGTGCCCTTGATGCGGTGGAAAACAGCTCTAAACAAACAACTTCACAACATGATGCTTCAAGGCTAAGGCATGCAAAGATATGCTATGGCTAGAAATGCAAGGATCAATTTTGACTGTGGTATGTCTCATGGAAGGGTTGCAGTGTCAAATGCAATGTCAGCACGTAGGTCAGCACGCATTGCACAAATCCCGTCAGGGGGTCATTCCTTGCGTGAAAGCAATGCTGAGGTAGGCTGCTTCCTCAGCCACTACGCTGTGTGGCACCGCATGGTTGAACAAAACATCCCTGCAGCTCTGATTTTGGAAGATGATTTCGACCTCCAAGCAAACTTCAAACACAGATTGGGCGAGTATTTGTCGGAAGCTGAGGGATTGGATTGGAACCTCATGTACCTTGGCAAAGAATCTGTATCAATCAGTACCATAATATACCATAATAACAACGTTTGAATTCCCCAATTTTGGTCGTGAACCATTTGGCAAACACAGCTTCAATGAAGATCCAACCCAACTCCATCCACCTTGACCTCTCGATGCTTCAGGTATGTGGGTCGCAGTCCAATGGAGAATGACGTCAGTGTGGTGTCTGACCATGTGGTCGAGCCCGGCTACACCTTGTGGACAGTGGGCTACATACTTCGGCTGGATGCTGCGAAAGCACTGCTGGAGACTGAAGCGCATCAGCATATGACCCTTTTGTGCAGATATGGGGTGCAGGTCTTTTTAATTCCTTCTGTGCGTTTTTGTTCTTTCAATCCTTTTTGGACCTACAGCTTCCTTTCCATCTCAGGATCCCCTTGGATGATTTCTTCTCGATCTCTATGGGTTGTGGCATGGATGGCCAATACAATGAGAGGTCGGTGGAATGGAGTAGTTACATCCGACCCATCATGAGGGGCCTTGCATTCAACCCTCCCTTGGTGATGCCCTACGTGGGTTCAATGTTCAAGAGTGATACTGCTATGCTCAGGCCTGGTACCCGCTATGTTCAGGATCTCCCAAAAAGTGCTGGCAGGGGCGAGACCCTCCAGTTGGATCCCAGATGCCAAGGTTTAGAACAAGTGAGGTCGATGCCGAAGGCTTGGAGGGAAGCTTTGGACACCATTGAGGCAATCATGGCCAGAGCCTATTCTCAACGATGAATCCATCACGAACTGGAAATGTTTGTACATATCATGTCACACGTCGAACCTGGTGGGACCCTTGAGGAAGCTCCCAGCAATTGAACATTGGCCATTAGGGCAGTGGAAAAGGCGTTGAGTTGTTATGGAAGGTAGGGAGTGCATGCCTGTTGGACCTTTCCTCCCAGACTCTCCTAAGGCCCTAAGACCTACCTAGGAATAGGCCCCCTTTAGGCCCCCTTTCAAAGCACGAGATTCAAGAGGGAGGAACCGGGCTCCTTCGAAGCTCAAGTGTTCTTGTTGACCAAGTGTGTGTTTGGATGCCTGGTTGGTCCAGGAGATGAAGAACACACCTTTCTTAACGAACAGCTCGGAACCCGATTCTTTGTTGCCCCTGCTGCTTGGCACTGATTGCTGCAGGGTGGCTGGTGATGGGTCGACCGGGGGGTTAAAGTTGGTCAACATTTCTTCCAGAGTGTTGCTTTTCACCTTGCTATGATAGAAAGCAGGATGCAAGTTGTGGCCTTGGTGCCTTTGTAGCGCAGAAAGGCGGTTCATCATAGAAAACCCATATCTTCTGAGGAAGTGATCGACAAGAGTATACCCTATGGATGCAAATGTGACTGCTGGTCCTTGGGTGTCATGTTGTGCCTTGGTTGGAAGTTCCAGGAATGCCATGAGGATCCATGAGGTGCAAAAAGCTAGAATGAAACTGCGGTCGTAGCATGACACTTGAGGTACATTATCATGACAGATGAGCATCCTTGCTGCCCCGACGCCCACAAGATGGAGACGCCGACACTCTTCGGGACAAGCTTGCCCTTGCTGCTTGCTTCTGTGATTTCTGTTAATTCACTGTCAGAAACTGCTGCTTTGTCACCGCCGGAGAAGCTGTGACAAGGTCCTTGGGGTTGCAAAAACCTGCCCCGCGTTCCTTTGTGCAGGAAGATCCTCACGGGCCGGGTTCGCCAGAGGCCACTGCAGGCCGCACGGGGTTCTGCGCGGCCAAGTTGTACAAGACATTGCTTTCCACTGCTTACAAACGTGTCATAAATCTTTTACATACTCCTGTCATCAGGATGCTGGCTTGGATTATGATGCTTGCCAGCTGCTCATGGGCTTGCTCGCCGCTTGGCAATGTTACAAGATTAGGTGGAGGCATATGCTCAGGGAAGAGGTCCCAAGATTGGGTAGAAGACTACTGACTACTTTGTGAATGAACGCAAGCACACATGAAGAAACGGAATGCCCAGGCTGTTTGTTTGTTTGATTGATTGATTGATTGATTGATTGATTGTTTGTCTTGTGTTTGCTTCAGAATTCTTCAGATAGGTTTGTGGATCCCCTAGCTGCAACAATTCCGGGGATTTGGGAGATATTGCAGGAGAAGAATCCTGCCGCAAGTCGCTTGGTCGAATTCAAAATTGCAGTTGGCAGGCTTGGAAATTCTCAACGTCAAGTAGCACAAGCGTTGAGTGACAATGATAATGTTCTGAACATCGCAAAGTGGCCAGCTTCTCTAAACGTGCTGATGGAACTTGAACGGATGTGGAAAGAGGACATGAATATCAAAAAACCATCAAAACATTTCTTTGCACCATCAATGTATATAATGATTACATATGGTTATGATGGTTTTGACTCAGGAATGGATGCACAGGGAGCTTTGCGTAGCAAGTGGCTGGCCAATATTAAGGACAGCAACCATGATTTTGGCATGAAAGACGGGAAGACGGTAGTATGATTATGCATGGTTCCTTTTTGATGTCATATGTCGTATTAGCCACCTTCAATTCGATTTCATGTCCTTCACATTTTTGTCCTGCAGGATGTACGACCACGCACGCCCAGCCATAAGTTGGATAATATCAACACGGACGCCACCAGTCCAAACTCCAGCAAGTCAATGAAGAGCCCAATTTCTCCGCTGACGCATGGTACCCTGGCACCATATAGCATCACACCTACACGTGAGAGTCAGGTTGCCAGAATAAACCCAAAAACAAAACATAGCTTCCAATTATATCCAATTATGTATTCAAAACTATGAATGAGCGGATGCAAATCGTCTAAGAAGTGATATATTTTCTTTATATATAAAAATATATATATATATAGAGATAGAGTACAAGATTATAAAGGAACATATCTATGTATTTGATGCAAATTATCACTATGTATAGTCTGCGTTTCACAAACCCACCATGCTTTGACGGCGCCGCGTCCAGGCACGATCAGTGGCTTGGCGTGCAAGTTGGCTTTCTTTCCCAGCCCAAATCTCTTTAAAGATTTGCTGGGCTGCGGGCACTGTTACTGAGTACTATGTACCACGCATTTACAAATATTGATCTAGAATCTATATCATAATTATGTGTCTGTTTGCTAGGAAGAATGTTTCCTTCCTGAAATATTTCCCTTCCACTGAGGACGATTAGCAGCCTTCCGGCACTACTCGAAATTTGAGCGAGCGGTGTGCGTGCTCAGGGGGGTTCACAGGTTGCAACGGGTTGCCTTATGACAAACATGAAACTGGCTGCCATGAGGTGCTCACATTGGTTGCACATCGTTCAGAGGTGGGGTTGGGGGTGGACGATTTTCATAAGCCTGACGTGCCACGACTAGCAACAATGACCCAAGGACTGGCACGTCATGAGGCCAATATGAACCATTCATGGCTCTCATGGCTGCCCGGGCCAAATCTTGTGAGGAGCAACACATTGCGGAGCTTCGGGAAACATTCCATTTGCTGGACACCTCAAAGACTGGTGTCTTGACCTGTCAACTTTTGTACGGATTCAGATGGCTCAAAAAACGCAGGATCCCCTGGCAACCAGAAAGCGGATATCATGGGTACGGGTACGTATGGGTATGACACACACACACAATACACACATATACACACATATATCACACATATATTGCATAGTGGCCTATAGTCCATTCTGAGTTCGAAGCTGCATCTCAATTACTTTCATGGTAGACGTCCGCGATAGTTTGCCTTGCAAGTTTAAAGGCTAAGTACCTCAACTCTGGGCTCAGTGTTTTGGGCAGGTGGGGGGTTTGAGGTGCTTGACTTGCCTGAAAATGAAGGGTACAAACCTGTAGGTGGGAGCTCCTGAGACTTATCCATCAAATTTCTTGGATGGTTGGTTAACTCGCCAGTGTTTCCACCAAGGCTCTTTGAGCAAGTCGGAAATCAGAGATACTTGGCCATCATTCGAGATTGTTCAACTCAGAACTTGATTCCTGTGTCAGTTTTGAGGCGATTTTTCAGCATCCCCCATACTGGTTTTGAAACTTGCACGTCACTTCTTTGTCTATATTCGCATCCCACAATTGAAGGATGCGGTTTGATACAATTCCCTTGTTTCTTTTGGGGCATTTCTGATTTGATGGGACCTCGCCTGAAACCAAGGAAGGCATTCGCTTGTGTGGGCACCAGATGAAAGAGGATGAGTTGAATGAAATCTTCTCAGCTCTAGATGCTGATGGCACTGGACCGGGATGAGATCTTCGCGAAGCTGTTTGTTTGGAACATAGAAATCAGCAATCCGATTATCCAGTTTCCCTTTCCTGTGGTACATCATCGTTTCCACCTCCATTGACTTTACTTCTCCCATTGCTGGTGCAGGAAAAGTTCATTACACCGAGTGGCTGGCTGCCACTATGAAACCTTCAACCTTAGCGACTGACACGGCCATCAAACAGGCCCCCCATAGACCTCTTTGATCTCAGCGACCACACAACCATGCAATATGGTGCAATATGATGAAGGTTTTTGACTCCTAGCGGAACCACCACCAGCTTTGCCCATGGAAAAATCATATTATGGTCGACCAAAGAAATGCTTGACTCCTAGATCTCAGAGTTTTGAAGGTTTGCTCCAGAGGGGGGTCACCCTGTTGCAGGTATTTCACTACCTGGATATTGACCAGACAGGCTTGATCAAGCCACACGAGCTCTTTAGGTGCTTTGGGGGTTGACACCATTTTTTTGGGGTTGGGTGACCGTTGGAACAATAAGTCCAGTAGTTGCCCACGTCTTTCTCACATACCAGGGGGTTGACGATTTTTGTGACCACCCACCTGGAAGGCTACATGTAAACAGACACCATCTGTATCCATGATTTCAATGTTGATGAGCGGGCAGTTCCAGCCAGCTATTGCCAGTGCTGACTCACTTCAAATAAACATGGTTAGGGTTAGTATATCACAAGGTTCAACTTGCTGCCACGCAGGGTGCTCGGTTGCAGTGACACAGTGAAGACTGTTTTGGATGCTGCAGATGCTGACGGTGACAGCGTGATCAATGAGGAGGAGTTCCGTACCGTGGCTACACTGATCTACACTGCCCATTTGCTGTCACAGACAGAAGAGACAACGATCACATGGGTCTTCTCACCAAAAAATGTGAAAGTCTTCTTGTTGTTTCTTCTTCTTCTTTTTTGTGATTGTTGCATTTGCCATTTACTAAAATCCAATTCAAACCTTCCAACGCTTGTCAACTTTGTGACGTCCAGCATCTTAGATGAACAGCGGGAATCTGAGGTGCTTTGATGCGCAACATGGCAAAACGTTTGGACAAATTTGAGGTGCATCCCAGGCGGCTCGGTTTTCAGCTACCGCTTGCACCAGCCTAGACCGGCAGATCCGGTGGCAAATTGGAGAGAGTCCTTTGTCTAATGCATCTAATGCGTAGCAAAATTAGATCACTACTGTAAGACAATACTGACGATATGGTTGTTGGTCATCTTTATGGCCGTGTGTCAACAGGTGGTACCAGGTGGCTAGCTTCAAGTATAAATCGCTGCAGATGAGTGGAACTGTTGCCGGTATGACGTGAAAACATCCATGACCTAAACAGATGGGGTTCTCAGCCCCATGATGGACCTTGTGCAATAGATTCAATATTACAATTACAAGGTGTTCTTTGATTTCCCTTGTGCTGGATCTGCTGAAAAGCACAGTTGTGCTGCGTCAGCTTGACACAATTTCTGCAATTCCGCGGTGCCTTGATTGTATCTCAGAAGGCTTGGCGTTAAAGACCTCGGCCGTCTGTGTGTTTGGCTGTTTGGCCCATCTCTACATAGGCACCAACATGAAATCTACAGACCTTGAGGATCTGGAACTTGAATGAACATGGGCCTTCCAAGCTGATTCTGATGTATTGATGTGATGTTGATGGGATGAGCCAATGATGTTGACTTAGAGGGTCTTCATCTTTTCACCGAGCGCCAGCGCTCTTTTCTCCTACCGAAGGGCCTCTAGGGCACCAGGTCAGTGGTCCTTTGGTGGTGATGAGTGGCTACCCCAAGAGGAGGAACTCTTTTTTGGGGTTGTCTCAAGGGACTTTTGTGCAGAGAAGGGCTTAGGTGTGGGGGGAATACGTGCACATTTCTAGAATGAGAAATTTGGCAGTCTCAGCAGAATTCAGACGATGCTGAATGCTGAACAGTCCTTGATTCGGCGTTGGGCCGGCCCCGTGCACTTAGTCCAGCTCAGCTTGGTCTGAATCAGTCTAGAGGCAGGTGTTGCTGCTGAAATTTGGGACTGTGGCCAAGATGGCCTGAGATCTGCAATCAAATCTAAAGCTTCTGATCACGCTTGCTTTGGCAATGGTCCATCTAGGGCTAATACGTACGTATAGTTTGTTGTGTGTCTGCATGGCAGGCTTGCAGCTGGTTTTGGCACATTCCCAACTTCACAGTGACACGTGCGATGCCATTGCTTACACGCCATCCCCACTAAGCACAGGGATTGGGCTTGCTACGCCCCTAAAAGGGGTGCAGGTTTACAGATCGGTAAAGGTTTTCTTCACGAGTTTGGCACCTTTTCCATCCAAGGCCAAGTGATGGGGATGATTTTGCAAACCATCTTAAAACCCATGATTTTCATGACACCAAACCCGTCTTGGCCATGTCAAACCATTGGTTCCCACCTCACCACCAGCGCAAAGAGATGGTGGTATCATGGGAAAGGTCGTCCTTAGGGGACGGATCGGCACCGCATAGTGATTGTTCAAGTGCAGACCAGGCTATCCTAAACTCGGCCAGTTTCGATGCAAAACACGAGAGAAGGTGGTGGTATCCCAGTTTTTTGGATCATTTTGGTGGTATTTGCATGTATTTGCAAGGGATCCAAAGTCAAAGATCAGACGATTTCCGGGGGGGGGGGCAGGGCGGACCAGAAAATTGCTGGATGAACTGCACTTTCCTCGCCTATCTGGAAGATATTGGTAGATTTAAAACTATCGTAAATTATGCAAGCCAAGTGATACCTAGGTCGAGGATGGATATATGCTTCGGAAAGGTTTGGTCGAAAATGTATATATTTTTTGCCACACCAAAGAACAGCTGATAACCCCTTCACTACCACCCTGATCCCTGCATTTGCTTGTCAAGCGCCAATGGGCCAAAGCTTTGCCGGTGTTGGTGCAAAATGTCGCCACTTGCTTGAATTCTTTCCGAGGCGGGCTAGATCAAACACACGGAATTTTCATGAACTCTGTGGAACCATGATGCATCAATATGCATCACTACACCATTGCACTATAAGCATTGAAACCCAGCTTGAATCATTGGACTACTCTGAGATTTTGCGGATGGGTGATGTATGGCATGTTCTGTGTTGACAATGGACCTTGAGCACCAGTTTCCAATGCAGGTTGAGGCATGTTTGTTTTTGCTGTTTCTGAGGGCCATGGATGAAGGCGAGGAGTTGCTTGCGCAAGTCATGCAGGAGGTGCTTCAGGTGCAACTCTGGTCAATTGGGTGGCCGCATGAATAAGAAGCATTGCCAACAATATTTGACACATAATTGACATAATTGTTTATTGAAATTTTGATATTGTCCTACTGGTCACACAGCGTTTCAATTGATTGTTTGGATTGTTTGGCAGGAGCACATTCAGGAGGAGGGCACATCCAAGGTCACTTTCGAACGTTCAAACGTGCTGAAGATCGCTGAAATGCTTTCAACTTGACCAGCAATACACCACATGCCTGAAAAATTGGAAGTATTTAGTGTCATATGAATCGATTACTATACTTGTCACTTGAATTGGAACATGTTTGGGCTAAAGGAGGCTTTTCCATTACGATCTTTTAGTTTACGACTGCGTCAGGGACCATCCCCGGAGCAACCTGGGCGTTTCACGTCGCGACTCAGGCCTTGCAGGGTAGAGCCAATGTCGAAGACAGAAAATGGTATTACAGTGCAACTAGGCACACTGAAACCTGAGCACCCTTGAGCAGGAGATCTCACATCAGCGGGGATTGACCCAAGTCATACTATTGTTTTTCACAGCTGTCTTGGTCCATGCAGCGCATTAGGGAGTTTTTTGATGTTTTTTTCACAGGAAAGCTCCTCCTCCAGAACCAGTGGTCTGGCCACAACTCCGTCCTGGACGGTTACTAGGGACCGTCCCCGACACGGAAAAAACAGCAAGAGCAGGCCACTTGGTGTAACAAAGAGTGCAAATATGCCGAGATGGATCAAAGCTGGTGAACAGTTCCATATATTGATGAATATGATGATTACGTATGATTACAAATAGTGAAACTTATTACATAATATAAGATGGATGACGCTGAGATAACTTTCAATCCTTTCATCCATGGTATCATCATTATGTATATATAGGATGCATACATGTCTATACAGTATGTATACATAGCATGTATACATATGTATATATATATATAAATATATACATTATATACTACATACATATATATATATAAGATACGTATGTCATGTATATAATCAGTCATCACTGTCATTTGTTGGGATCAGGTTGAGAAAGTGAGTCCGATAACAGTACTCGAGTTGGCCGTACAAGGTGATCCAACTCCTGCTCTTCAGCATTTAGCTCTATTAGAAGAGGCACATTTGTGGAGAAGGGGCCCGCAGTTTTGCAGTAGTATGCAGTAGTTGGGAAGGTTACAAATTAGAACTCCTTCAAAAATAGATATAATCCTTTTGAGGTTATCATAGTTTTTGTAGTTGTAGGTGCAAGCACAGACATTCATTTTGTCAGCCTTGAGTGTTGCTCTCTTCACAGGCGGTGCTCAATGGATCGGAATTACCGGCATTGTGCAAGCTGACAGGCGAAATGATTCGTTTCGGAGACATTTGGATCGTGCGGTTTTCCATGGTTGACCACTAGTTAGCAATGCAGACCATGTTCTGTGTCATAGCGACTTAACATGAGCATGATGAGAAGGAACGCAGTGGTAAAGTTAGACAGGAAGCAAAATAAGTCAGTGGATGAAAGATCGTTTTGGCTCGGTCAAGTTCTGAAATGCATGAAACTTCGTGAGACTTTAGTGAAATTGATGGTATTTATCGAATTTATCGTGCAATCAAGCAATGCGTTGATCACGAAAATCAATATATGCAAGTTACCATGGTGTGAAAATCCATTGAAAGATGAAATAAAAAGTCAACTTTGCAAACAGTCACTGCCAAAGGTCCTGTAGCCACAGTGATTTGAGATGATTTTTTCAACGATGAACAATGTGCATATTACAAGTCTATTCAGAGTCCACATTATTTATAATGCTTCGACACTAGACACGTGCGGTCCGACGTGAAAACGTGCTTATGTCGTAGTGTGCGAGAATGAGACTCATCTCCCAGCCACCCACAGAAGCGGGAAGAAAACGAAGCAGAAGAAATTGCAAAGAAGCAATTGGATAACTTGTCGACACAGTAAGAAAGTACAGGGAAGTTACTGTAGGTGCTGACTCTGTGATAGTACCTCCTCAAGCACACCCCAGATTCTATCAGACTCCTGTGTAAAAACCTTAAAATGTCCGGTTCTCTTAGATCCTAACATTTTGAAAGCGTGTCACATATCGTTACAAAGGTTAGGCTGTAGCTCAGCTTGCCCTTGTGCTTCATGAGCATTGCTGGTCAACTTGCAGGCACCGTACATCCTCCTCCACGGCATTTGGCGCCAGCCAATCCACTCCGACAGAGTGCTCCAGACAGAGCGACACCTTTGCAAAATGCTGTGACGCCACGGCTGACACTTGCCTGCAGCAAGCTGCCAGTATGGAAACTACAGCATTGGAGATGAGAGATGAGCAATGTGACTTCACCTCCTTATTTGGCAGCCTTAACACCGGCAGCCATTACTCGTACCAGCCAAGATCAAAGATTTGCATAGATTTGTGTTGGGTGTATTATGGTGTATTTGGTTCAAGCTTTCATTGAGGGTATGTCATGGATGGCCCCATGAACCCATTGATTCAGGTTGGTCACAGATGGCACTTGGGGCCTTCAGGCACCGGATCCTCCGAGACTTGGCAGTGACTTTCGCAGGTCGTAGGAGAGACTGAAATTTATCAGATTGCACTTTAGTTATGTCTTTTTGGTAGAGATTCGACTCCCTTTGGTGATTCTAACCTTTGATGGAATCACAAAAATTGGTGTAATTCTGCAGGACTAGTTGTTTGTGTGATAGTGCTATGGCATCTGGTACAGCAATAGACCAAAGCCCACCTCTCAGGGAACGTCGGCGCCCCGCTGCGCTGGCCGCACCCTTGGGCTTCCGCACTTCTCAGCTGCGGGGCGTTGGATTGGCGCGCCGTGGCGCTGGAGCGGCGCACACAGCACGATGGGTCAGCATGGAGGCACACCCAAGCTGCTTGTTTCGTTCACACCCCAAGAAAATATGCAAGTCCAGGCTGAGTAGCGAGTAGCCCTGAGTTTCTCATCAAGATCTCTAAGCATGCGTTGCAAATAGTACAACTATAAAACAGTTCTGTACTATTCTCTTTAAGTAGATTCCGACATTTTCCTAGAAAGTATTTGGTTCAGGCGCAGCGCTTGAGAGAAGAAGCAAGGCACCCCAAATGTTTGGGTGGCAGCTTCGCCACAGCATTTCTGGTGAATAACGGGTGTGGGAGCCCAGCTTGTCCAGAGCCTGTGGTGCCCAGGATGAGATAAAACCTTGGTTTAGATTAGATGTTGTAAGTCTACATGTAAGTGGAACCCAACACCTAAGGAAAAGCCACTGTAAGTCTAAAGTCTCATGATACTCAAAGTCACTGAATTGAATTTTCAACTTGCTGCACTGTTTCCAGGCCGGAGAGGATGGAACCCCTGAATGGCAGGTTGTGTGCAATTGCCCCAATCGCATGACATGGGCTGAACTCACTGGGAAGCTTCAAGATTCACAGCTCTTTTCTGGGCATGCCATAGTTCTTGAAATATCGTGACATGCTGGTAAAATCTTGCGGTGAACCAGTGAACTTCTGCTGATTTCCCAAAGGGAAACTCACCAAGAAACACATCCAGAAAAAAAGGCAGCTGGATTGCATCGACGGGCGCAATCACTCCAATTCTCACTATTGCATAGGTACGTATTTGATAGACTTTGACTGGCCTGTTTCAGTGGCAAACCCTAGGACACTAAAACACTATTTAGACTCTTTAGCCTGATTTGATGCTCATTGCTGGCATGAACTTACTATCTTCCAAGACAAAAAATAGTCAACAATTGATTACGTCATGACACAAACTGCAGCCCTATTTTCAGCAAAGGGCACCCAAGTGTTGAGATCATGGGCGGCGTTGGCAGCATCGAACCAGAATTCAAGGCCTAGCAGCGAGCCATTTCACCATTTGCTATGCCACCAAAGCCCACCATTTCATCAGAGTCGTTGGGCTGTGGGCTGTGTGCAGGCGAATGAATGGCCAAAGGTTTTTGCCACTTCGCCGATTTTGCCACAAAGCGCCTATATCATATTCCGAGGTGCCGGAGTAGGAGACTACTTTCGACTCGTTTCCTGAAAAGCTTGCTGCTTGACCCGCCAGGCCTTTGGGCTTTAATTTTCCTGGTTCATTTATTTTGGCACGCCTACATTTACCTTGGAATACAAGGGGAGGCAAGACGTTTTGCGGGAGTGGACCGTATTCACCGAACAGTTGAAGAGATCGACTCGTTCAATCCTTTGTTTGAGTGGAGGATTTCAGATTTTTTGCAGATCGCAGATCGCATCAGCATCTAGTACTGATCCTTGTTGGACCCTCAACAAGTTGCTTTGAAGACCCCCAAATGTGGAACATGTGTTGATCATGATGTGACATCGACCTGCAGTAGAATTCCAATGACGAAATGGAAAAAACATGTAATGCGTATGCATGCAATGCAGGAAGTGCTGAGGAATTCATCCAAAGATGACCCGCCTTCACCCTTTCACATGATTACACCTGGAGTGTGCCAATCAGGGGTGGTACTACATCATGTACCAGAGCCGGCAGGCGTTGTTGCTGCAGACCTTTGTCACTTGTCAGGAAGAACGGTGGCACTGGTGGCAACGGTGATACCCAAACTCCACGGCGGGGCCCCAACTCTCTAAGGCCATGGTCCAACAGTTCATTGGTGCCTTAGTCGCCCTTCCCAAGCTGAAGACCAACGTGACTGGTAAGGAACCTTTGTCACCCAGCTGGATAGGGTGCTTCACAAGTTGAAATGGTTGGATCACACCTCTGAATTTGAGCCTTTCTTGTGTATTTGTGTATGCTTGCAGCACCGGCAATGTCAGAAAACCAGTATGGGTCGGGTTGGTTCAGTATGAAAAGGCATTCCAATGCTTTCCAGCATTGTACAGCTGTTTGTTTGGCAAGAAGCCAAGGTGGGTGCGAGTGGCGGTTGTAGTTGATGTCATTGCTCAGCCTCAGCCACTTGTCAGATTTGATAATCTAACATGGATGATATACAGATACATATATACGCTCATGGTATGATATATGTAGAATGTATGATGTACGTGTATGGTGTATATACAATGTTTAATAAGTGTGAGGGGGGTTCAAAAAACAACACCCAATACCATACAATATGACACATCTAATCTAATATAATACGACATAACATAGCATGATATAATATTCAACATGCCATATATATTAATGCTTAATACAATTAGTAAAACATAATCGAATACGATATGATATAATTGATATAATGCAAATTTTGATATAATGTAATGCAATGTAAAATACTTGTAATGTAAAATACGATGATATACCATAGTATGATATAATATGATGTACTATGATATGAGATGATATGATATGATATAGTATGATATAGTCATAGTATGATATAGTACTAGTATGATATGATATGATATACTATGATATAATACATTATGATATGTATCATATGATACGATTTGATTCAATATGATATAACATTATATGATATAATATGTTAGAATGATGAAATATCGTATGATATGATACTGTATCACAATATACGCACAGAAAGGCTGCAATAGCTATGTATATATGTAGACATTATGGGGACTCAGCTTCCAAGGGGTCTTCCTTGGACTAAATTTAGATAAGTCTGAGATCAGGGATTTGGAAGGAGACATGGGTCTAGGTGCAACAAGTATGTATTTGCTAATTGAAGGGCTACCGCCCATGCCGCCGACCCCTCAGTGTGCACGAAAGAGACCTGCATCGAGAAGGGACCTCAACGATCCGTTCCATGTCCCTTAGAGGCCCTTGTGGTAGAAAAGTGCTATCGTTGCTGTTTTCATATGACAGGCCAAAGGTTTGATCCTTTTCGTTGTTTATTTGCAGTTCATATATATATATATATACACAGTACATATACAGTACATATATATGTACAAGCACAAAAGACCGAACGGAAAAGCATGCCCGACCATGCAATGGCACGTAAAGTGAATGCAAGTGATGCTCGAGAATTCTGCAACGAAAGACCTACCAAAAAAAGAAAAAGCTGGCTTCCAGCAAGAATAACCTTCGCGCAAAGAAAGACTTGGAAGCGAACCTCCGCAGGTTTTGTGCCCAAGCCATTGCGAAACCGCAGCCGGAAAAATGCCGAAACGTCGCTGTTGGAACCCATTAAAAAGAAAGAAGTATAGTGCCCAAACCATGCGAAACCGCAGCCAGAAAACTGCCGAAACGTTGCTTTTGGAACCTACGAAGAATGTTGAAAAGAGAAAAATGCCGAAACGTTGCTTTTGGAACCTACTAAAAACAAAGAAAAAGGTTGCCTCAAGCAAGGCAAACCTTTCCCAAAGGCTCCAACCTTGCACTTTTGCTTCCAAAAGTGATATCGGAAAGCGCTTTTGGTATCAAAAGCGCTTTTGATGTTAAAAGCGCTTTCCGATATCACTTTTGCTATCAAAAGCGCTTTTGATAGCAAAAGTGATATCGGAAGTGTGTTATCGGAGAATGATATCATCATTTTCCGATAAATGGTACTGTCTGTAAATACATTAGAACTTGAAACTATACATTTGTCATGTTTGTCATGCACACAGCACGTGTTTCCACAAATTAGAACTTCTGCTTGGGTGTGGACTGTGAAGTCTTGTACTAGCAGGCTCGCCTGAATGTCGACTAACAAAGCGCCAAATTTTCTATCCACATTTGAATAACAAGCAAAAAAAGGAACAGCAAAAACACAATCAAAAAACTAAGAAACCCGACTCAATGTTTTGAATTAGAATTTGATTTGTGCATTTGATTCTAGTGACATGAAACAACGTGGGCCGTTAGTTATAACTGAGTTAGACCAGAAAAAAGTGCGCCAAGTAAGTTAGAGCAGTTTTAACCAGTTATAAGGCCAATTAGGACCAGCTATGTTGTTATAGGCATTTTAAATAAAAATAACTGATATGGGTGTTGCTTATCTGGTTTGGAACTGTTTTGTAACTGGTTACAACTGTTTTTTTAGCTGGTTTGAGGTTTTTGTAGACCTGTTCAACAAAATGCAAAGCATCATAAACAAAACCAAACTCACAGTGTTTTGGAACATTAGCAGAAACTATACACCAACTTCAAAACAAGACAGCCATGCAATGAACTTTCCAAACCATACACGACACATGCATGTACGCCAAAAGACAACATAAAACCAAGTAGAATCAATGCTAACCTGAAATCAGGTTAGCAAAAAACAATCTAAATCATCCCTAACTTGAGATCAAGTTAGCTTCAAGTCAGCTGTTCTGATTTCAAATTAACCACCAATATGTTTTGAAACAAATGAAGGACAACTAAAAAGATAATGACGTATTTCACTTAAAATTGAAAAACAAAACAAGCAAACGTCAAAAAAAACATAGAAACCTGTCTCAATGCTAGGGGTTAGATTTTTTGCGTTGCACATCTGATTTCATTGACACTGACATGAAGTGAGCGCACCATGGTTTTTGCAGGTTTTCTGTGAAAGCAATGGATGTTGGTGTCGTAACAAAACCAGTACCAAAAAGTATTTAAAACGAACATTGTTCCCAAATATATCTGAAAGAGATCTTAAGCAACCAAATTTCAAACAAAAACTCTACCAAACAATATCTGAAGAGGCGTCCTTGACAAAAAAAGTCCAAAAGAAATCTTTACCAAAAACAATTTCAGGAGAAATCTCCACAACCATTTTTTGCACGAAACTGGCAAATCGATACTGATGACATTTAAAAACATGTTTTCAGCCGATTGCATCAGTTCTGAATTTTGCCAGTTGTTTTTTGCTATGTTTCAATGTTTTTGGTGGAGATATTTCTTCATATTTTTGGTCGAGAGTTTTCTTCAGGTATTTTTTTGTGGCGGTTTTTCTTCAAATTTTGTTTGGTAGGCAGATGTCTCTAAAGAGATCTAAAGAGACTTTTTGGTAGAGATTTGTTTTCTTGGCTTGCACAATGTCTCGTCAGAGCTTCCTTGGTAGATTTTTTTAGTAGAAATTTCTGTTGGGATAATTTTTGGGAGAAATATTGTTTGACAAAGTTTCTAGGGCGAGATATTTTTTCATATATTTTTTCGTAGAGAGTCGTCTTCAGACTATGTTTGGTAGGCATGTTTCCTCAAATATTCTTTGGTAGAGGTTTCTTTTGGAATTTGTTTGGAAGAGACTTTTCGGCAAAATTTGTTTGGTTGAGAGTTTCCCTTCACAGATTGTTCGGTGGAGAACTTTTCTTCAGATATATTTGGGTAGAATTTTACATAATTTTTTTCCGGACCTTCAACTGTTTTTTGGTAGAGATGTTTTATCAGGTACTTTTGGTGGATTTGTTCATTTTTTTGTGGTGGTTTCTTTTGAAAATTGCTTTGTGCAGACTTCTCTTCAGAGAGTTTGTGGTGGACGTGTTTCGTCCAATATTTTTTTTGATACAGGTTTCTATTGAAATTTGTTTGGCACGGATTTCTCTTCAGAGAGTTTTTACAAGAAATGCTTTCGAAGGCATTTTGGTAAGAATAAGGTCTTCAGATTTTTTTGGTAGAGATTCTTCTTCCCAATCTTTTTGCTGGGAATGTCTCTTTAGAGATTCTTCCGTACAGATTTTTTCCGATATTTTTGGGTAGTGATTTCTCTTCAAAGATTTCTTGGTATTTTTTCTCTTCAGTCAGATTTTTTTTGGAAGAAATATCTCTTCAAAGTTTGTTTGGTCGATAATTATTCTTCTGAGATTTTGGGTACAGGTTTCTCTGCAGAGATTTTTTGGCAGTGATTTCTCTTCAACGATTTTTGGTACATATTTTGTGTTCAGAGTTTTTGTTTGGAATATGTAATTCTTCCGAAATCATTTGGTATATTGTTTTTGGATAATTTCTCTGCGAGACTCAGACTCAGACTGAGTCTGACTCAGACTCACACTCAGACTCACTCAGACTCCGAGGCAAAAAGAAACAATACATAAAGGGAGTCTGAGTCAGTCTGAGTGAGTCTACTCAAAAAAAACAAAAGAACCCTCACCAAAATACATTTGATGAAAAAATCTACCCAAAAAACACTCTACCAAAAAATATTTGAAGATAAAATTCGACCCAAATATGTCTGAAGAAAAATTTGCCCGAAAAAGGATTCAAGAAACATTGGAGGAAAGAATTCTCCAATATATCGCTGAAGAAATTTTATGGGAAACATTTTTGGGGGGAAACATTTGCCCAAAATAGTCATCAATCAACTCCCCAACAGATCCCGGAGGATCCTGGAAGCTTTTTGCAGAAAGCCTTGACAAGCCTTTCTTTGGTGGAAAAATCCCGATCCGGAAACTTTCAAAACCCCAAATCTTATAACTGTCTTATAACCGTCTTATAAGTGCAGTTATAAGACGGTTATAAGACAGTTATAAGATTTTGGGTTTTGAAAGTTTCCGATCGGGATTTTTCCTCCAAAGACTAGTTTCAAAAGTTTTCTGTCTGAATGGTTTTGGAAGATGCAGCCTAAAAAACTTTCAGGACTCTTTAGTCTTTTTTTGGTAGGCATGTTCTTCCAAATACTCTTTGGTAGAAGTTTCCTCTGGAATTTGTCTGGAAGAGATTTCTATTCAAAGTTTGTTTGGTAGACAGCTGGCCTTCACAGATTGTTTGGTAGCGAGTTTTTCTTCAGACATACTCGGGTCGAATTGTATCTTCAAATATTTTTTGGTAGAGTGTTTTTTGGGTAGATTTTTTCATCAAATGTATTTTGGTGAGGTTTCTTTTGAAAACTGCTTTGTAGAGATTTCTCCTCAAAGAGTTTGTGGTAGAAATGTTTTTTTCCAATACTTTTTTGGAAGAGGTTTCTGCTGGAATTTGTTTGGCATAGATTTCTTCAGAGAGTTTTTGCTATAGAGTCTTCAAAGAGATTTTGGCAAACATGTTCTCATTTTCTTTTGGTACAGATTCCTCTTTCCAACCTGTTGGCAAGGAATGTCTCTTTAGAGATTTTTGGGTAGATATTTGTTTCGGAAATATTTTGGTAGCGATTTCTCTTCAATGATTTTTGGTAAATGTTTTCTCTTCAGAGTATTTTTTGGAATATGTGTGCTTTTCCAAGTTTATTTGGTAGAGAATTATTTTGGTGCAGATTTCTATGCAGAGGTTTTTTGTTAGTGATTTCTCTTCAATTTTTTTTGGTAAATACTGTCTCTTCAGGATTTTTATTGGAACAATTTGTGGGATAATTCAAATTCCAAGATTTCTTCGGGGAGGTTTGTTGCAGGTTTTAATGAAACAAAATCAAACATATTTCGATAAAAAAATGTCGGATATTTCCGTGATATTTGCCACAAGTTATTTTCAAACAATGCATGTTTTGCAGCACATGTTGTGGGATTTATGATTCATATTCTTGGGTTACGTATCTTCCCAAAGTCTTTTTGATTGTTCCCGGGATGTTCAAAACAAGATTTGTTTTAAATACTTTGTGCGAGATCCCTCCTAAGAAAGGCTACGGCTACGGAAATATGTTCCAGAATACTTCTAAAAAATTGTTTGTGGATATTTCCAATATATATAATTGTTAGTTATTCCTGAAGAAGTTATGACGTAACAAGTGGGTATGTCCTGGAAACCTATTCCTCAGGAAATCTGCTTGGCAAATCTCATTGAAAAACCCCTGTGGTGATATCTGCCACGAAAAAAATTTCCAGCAATCTCACGAAGATATCCCCCCCAAAGGCAAAAATATTTTGGGGGATATCCCCCAAGACGCCGCATTTTTTTTTGAAGATACTGTGTGAGACGTACGCTACCAAACAATCTGCGAAGGGCAACTGTCTACCAAACAAATTTCGAATGGAAATATCTTCCAAACAAATACCAAAGGAAACCTCTACCAAAGAGTATTTGGAAAAACATGCCTACCAAAAAAACCTAAAGAGAAATCTCTACAAAAAAAATCTGAAGAACAAACTCTCCCCCCAAAAAAATCAAACAATTTCTCTACCAAAAATTATCTCGAAACATCCCACCAAGGAAACTCTGAAGAGACATTCCCTGCGAAGTTAAAATTTGAAGAACACTCTCTACCAAAACATTTGTCTCAAGAGACATTTCCCTACCAAACAAATTGAAGAAACATCTCTACAAAAACACATCAGAAGAGAAACCTCTACCAAAAAGAATGAAGAAACATCTCCACCAAAAAATCCGAGACAAAACAACAAAACAAGAAACACTGCAAAAATCGGAACTGATGAAATCTGATGAAACAACAGTTTTTTTAAATTATCAGTTTCGATGTTTGCAGTTTTTCATGTCGAAAACAACTTGATTTTTTTGGGTGGAGATTTCTTTTTGAAATTGCTTTTGGTAGAGATTTTTTTGGATGGACTTTTTGGGTAGAGGTGCCTCCTCAGATATTGTTTGGTACATTTTTTCCAAATTGGTTGGTTAAGATCTCTTTTCAGATATTTGGGTAGAATGTTAGTTTCACATGTTTTTTCGTAGTGGTTTTGTCAACACCACAACAATCATTGCTTTCAGAGAAAAACCTGCAAATAATTACCGCGGTTCATTCCATACCATTAAACTCAAATGCACAAAGCAAATTCTAATTCAAAACATTGAGTCGGGTTTCTTAGTTTTTTGATTGTGTTTTTGCTGTTCCTTTTTTGCTTGTTATTCAAATGTGGATAAAAAGTAAAGTTGGTGCTTTGTTAGTCGTTTTTTCAAATTTCTCACCACAGCCCAATGATCAAATGTAAGAAAAGAGCAACCCAATTCAAATAAACAAAATCGAATGCCAACATTGATTGCATCCTAGATAGCTTTTAGTTAACTTGCTTAGCCTAGTTAAGTTCTACTTCACTGCTACTTGTTTTGTCTTTTTGATGTTCTCTTTTAATCTAGTTATGACTAGAGCGTCTAGTTAGCAATTAGGATCCTACTGAAGGTCCAACTTATAACTTGGACAATTTCTCTGTCCAGTTAGCCTACTCAAACCTTGGCTAACCTTGGCTAGCCTGCTTAAAACCTAGGTTAGCCTACTTCTAACCTAGGTTAAAAGTAGGCAAGCTGCTAGTACAGGAATTCACAGACAACACCCTAGCAGAAAAATCTTGGCTTGCAAAATCTTCATTTGTGGAAACACATGCTGTGTGCGTGACAAACATGAAAAAAAAATAGTTTGAGATTTTAATGCATAACGCTTTTCATAGTAAAAGCGCTTTCCGATATCACTTTTGGATGCAAAAGTGCAAGATTGGAGCCTTTGGGCAAAATGCCATTTTTCAAACTCCGAAAGGCATGCTTCAAACACCGCATACCATGCAACTTCCTTAGGAGTCACCCTCCAACTTCACCAAATATTGCGCCTGCCACGCAAAATGAATCGCATCATTGATCCGCATCACATATGAGACGTAATTTCCAATGCGCCGAGCAAGTAAAGTCACCCCCCCAACTTCACCAAATATTGCGCCTGCCACGCAAAATGAATTGCATCATTGATCCGCATCACATATGAAACGTCATTTCCAATGCGCGGAGCAAGTAAAGCCAACTCCCCGAAGTGCTTCCGCCAATAGAAAGACGATTCGAGGATAATCCGAGGATATCCGAGGATAATCCGACCATGAAATCGTCATCTCGCACCCCATCTTCGAGACGCATTTTGTATGAAAAATTGTAATGCTTCGGCTCGCTCCAGTTATCACCCAAAATGTCACGAAATGGTGCACCTGCCACGAAAAGTGACACTCCAACTTGACGAAATATTGCGCCTGCCACGCAAAATGACTTTCAGCATGTACATCTATTCTCTGCGCATCTTTTCTCTACTCATCGAGTCTCTACTCATTCTCTACTCATCTAGTCTCTATACTATTCTCTACTCATTCTATTCTTTACTCATCTAGTCTCTACTCATTCTATTCTCTACAAGTCTATTCTCTACTCATCTAGTCTCTACTCATTCTATTCTTTACTCATCTAGTCTCTACTCATCAAGTCTTTACTCATTCTATTCTTTACTCATCTAGTCTCTACTCATTCGATTCTCTACTCATCTATTCTCTACTCATCTAGTCTCTACTCATTCTATTCTCTTCTCATTCTATTCTCTACTCATCTAGTCTCTACTCATTCTATTCTCTACTCATTCTATTCTTCACTCATCTAGTCTCTACTCATTCTAATTCTATACTCATCTATTCTATTCTCTACTCGTTCTATTCTGTACTCATCTGTTCTCTACTCATTCTATTCTGTACTCATCTATTCTCTATACTTTACTCATCTGTTCTCTATTGTCTGCGCATCTATTCTCTACTCATCTAGTCTCTACTCATTTTATTCTATATTCGTCTGTTCTCTTCTCATTCTATTCTCTAGTTTCTGAACTGTTCCTTTCCTGAACTGTGACTTGACTGAACTGTCACTTTACTGAACTGTTACATTACTGAACTGTTACTTTACTGAACTGTTACTTTACTGAACTGTTACTTCACTGAACTGTTACTTTACTGAGCTACTACATTTTTAAAACTTCGTAACTCGGAAGTTTCTCATCCAAACTTCCTTTGATAATTCGAGCTTTTGAAAGTTAAATCATAGGATGCACACTTTGGCCAGGTTTGATTGATAGATAAGCCAGAGTAGGCACATGTTTGGCAAAGGCGCTGATTGAAGTGCTGACATGTTTTGTTGTCGGAAATTTGCGGAAGGTCCGTGGAAGATTTTAAACTTGTAAATCATGATCAAATCATGTATTCGCATCAACAAATTCTATTCCCACATGCTTCGCGAAGCTCGAGCTGCGGTTGCGGAAACGATATTGCCAAAAATTTCAAAAAATTGTAACTGCGGCTGTGTTCGCGGAAACTATGCCGAAGGCTTCGCGGAAGTGAGGCCGTATACGTCCAACAATTTAGCCAGGAAGTTTCGACGCCACTCACATTGTTCCTGAACATTGCCCATGCAGCCCATGCATCTCATAATTCCTTTTTTTCTCGTATTTTCCATGTGTTTGGCTATTCTGTGTGGTTATTTTTTGGCATCCCCCCCGGGTGTCTAGTATAACAATCCCCCATCCGCTATATGGTCATCAAGAGGCTTTGCAGCCAATGGTGCCGCCCAGATTCCGGTGGTCAAACCCCGTATATCCGCCTATTCAATGCGGGTCAAGTCATGGACATGCGGAAAGTTCACTTTTCAAGAACATCACGTACTGGCGGTCCAAAGATGAGAACCATCCGACAACAAGTCCATTGAAGTGTGGAAGACTTTGCGGCCAACATTTGAGTGGGCCTGTGTATTTTGGTGTGGGCTTCTGTGATGGTTTAGGGGGGATGCTTGGCATCAATGAGCAAAAATCATGGTCAAGTGAAATTTAAAAGGGTGCAGGTTTCCTTTTGTTTGTTTGTTTGTTTGTTTGTTTGTTTGTTTGCTTGTTTGTTTTTCTGCAGCAAAGGGCTTTGGCATCTATGATTTACCATCTTGCTCTTGCTTACGAACATTCCTTCAGATTTGGTGGTATGGTTTTTGCTAATTGCACTCGAGATGCTGAGTACAAAAACAAAATTTCAGGCATGTGGCTCGGCGAGCATTTTAGATTTTAGGTTTACACATATTTATGTATAAATATTCATTATTTGACATTCATTGATATCATTCCTGGTTTCCACTTTGGAACCTGTGATCTAGCAAGGATTTGAATCCGATGATGTTTGAGTTCGTCGGTTGGAACATTTTTGAAGCCCGCAGCATGCTAAGATACGTGCACTGTACCCACACCACTGCGCACTCCACGGTACTGTCAAGCATACTGAATGCTTGGCTCAAGTCACTGTGCACAAAGGCTGACTGAGTCCACACTGGATTGACTTGAAAAGTTGATGGCAAGATGTAACACTGGGAAGACTGGAGTTGGCAAGTGCAAGCATACATTTCACTGTTCAAAGTAGAAGCACTGAGAGTGTTAGAAGATGCTGAATGCTGAATTAGCAAGATCACCAAAAACTGATGATGCACTGGAACGTTTAGAAGCTGATGCGACTGAACTAGTAGAGACTGATTTAGTGAAGTTCAGAAGACACTTGCACTACTGACTGACGCAGATTACAAGTCAAAGCGCTCGCCTGGTTGTTCGAAGAAATACTGAACTGAATGGGTTTGAACCATGGCGCCTACTGGCTAGGAGATTCTCACTTCCCGGAACTGCACTGGATATCAGTTTACTGACAAGAGTTTTGGAGTTCAAGTATAGGCCCGACCACTTTGAGCAAGACTACAGTGAATGGGAAACATTGAAAGCAAGGTACGAGGAACAATCGGGATCAGCACTGCCTGACAGCATACTGGTTGCAAAGCTGTTAAGTATAAGACGACAGGGGCACGGCTCCAACACCTGAGGTTGAGTGTAAAATCATTGGACACGTTTGAAACTGTAAGGAATGTGATTACTGCCGACTACCAGTGAAGATATGTGACTGGGTTCAGAAGCCTGAGTGACAATGGCCCAGCACCAATGGATGTAGGTGCCATGTGGCAAAGGAAAGGGAAGGGAAGAGGAAAATGGTGCCTTTCAGAAGGAATGAAGGCAATAGGACAATGGCTGCCGCTAGGAAAAGGCAAAGACCGAGGAAAATTGCTTCCCCGTGGCCACTGAAGGGTAGGAGCAAAGCAAGAGGAAAATGGCCCCCCTGTAGCAAAGGAAAAAGTGGAGGAGGCAAATCGGCCCACACTGCTAAAGGAACCGATAGGATGAAGTGTTGGAAATGTGGACAACACGGACACTGTGGACAACACGGACACTATGAGAAAGACTGCAAGAATGCAGCAGCTGTAACAGACGAGAATGACGAGCTCTATGGTGAAAATGACTGGACTAATGACGGCACTGAGTATTATGATGAAGAGTGGATGGATTGGACTGGAGCATTTACCGACAACTGGAGTTTTGGTTTTGACTATGACTGGGCACAGTTCGACTGGAATGATGACTCAGACTGGTATGATCATGGTTGGTATGACAAGTGGACCTGGAGTAGTGGAAGTGACTCCATTGGACCTTCAGCACTGTCCCAACCTCAGCAAGCAGCTGCATCCAGCAGCACTGCCACGAGCTCAACTAGTTTCACTGGCCAGACTACAGCAGGCCAAGCTTGACCAAATGCGTCAGCATTTCACTCAACTGTGAACGACAGGTTCTGGTTTGTTGAGTGCATTTGCTTCTGTCATTGCTGTGATGAATTCATTTGGTAAACCTGAAGGGTTATACTGATTCCTGAAACTGTTTCATCTCCTACAGTCTCCAACATTGATGAGTTTGATGGCGTGCTAGGTGGACATCATGCGAACTGCATCTCATCACAGACTGTCCCCCCGCGGAGCATTGGAGGAGCTGCAGCGCATCGTGCGCCAGATTGTCCACCCAAACCGCGAAGTGGTACTGGTAAGTAAGCCACTGAGCACCATTGGAAGAAAACTGATCCGGTATGATGCAGCAGGTGTTACACTGTTCACCCAATACTATGTCTGTGATGTTCCTTTTTGTTTTTTTGCATTGTTTCAGGACTTCTGCGCTGTTTTTGCTCATGATTCAATGAATACCACACCGTGATTCTGTTGACATCACAAGACATGGCACACTGTTGTATCTCATGCCTGAAATTGTACCATATCACATTGATTTGACGGAAGTTGAACAACAACTGCATCGATATATATGAGCACGCTGGACATTGCGTGTCTAAAGTTCCAGAACTCCTTACTGGAGTTGATGCTGTGGAACAACTGAAGGCATTGACTAATGCCTTGAGGCCAACATAATTACTTTCACACTGATGTTTGGCAGCTGACAAGACGAGCACTCTTCACACCTGAACGTAGTGACTGTCCTGTTCCAATTGAAAGACTGAATGGAAAAAGGACTACTTACTTTGACTAGGGTGAAGGAAATGACCCAGAAGTTCAGGACAACTTCATCGCTGCAGGATCACCAAACATGTTGATGGAAGCGTACTGGAAAGGAAGGACTGTGTTTCAAGTGAAGACTGTGCCCACTCGTAAGTACCACTCCAATGCACCCCCTGAAAACATTGCTGCGCCTAAGGAAGAACCTGAACCTACCCAGCCACAATCATTTAGCGCGCGGACCCCTTTTCAGAAATCACAAGGGTTACCTGATCAACACTGATCCTGGAAGGACACTGAATCAGAAGGTGATGACCTTTCGTGACTTTGATGACACTGAATTATAGTCCTGATGGAACTGTTCAACACTCCTGAAACGGAAACTGGAGAATTGAGAATTTCAGACTGCTGGGTTCACACTCCAGCTGCTTGGATTCCATTCCATCACGTACCTAGACGAACAGTGTATGTCCCAGACGAAACTGGAGTTCCACATGATCAACTTGGATCGTATCCACTGATTTGTTCTACAAAACTAGGACTGACCAAGACAGAAAGTTATTTGTGGATCAATGGAACACTGACGAAAGTAGAGATGTTGGATTCGTCTGGACTGGACTGACTTTGTTCCAAACTTCCGACTGTTTTCCTGACACTATCGTGGAACAAGAGACACATGAAAAATGCAGCGCCAGCTCCAAGAGTTCATGTGCCTGTCCCCAAGGTGATGTCTACTCCCAAAGCCAATGCTCGTGAGCCTTCCACACCCACACATGAACACCC